>JAKUCV010000086.1:26403-124735 GCA_028386065.3 Turnera subulata | reverse complement strand
TCCAAACCGTTTTCGATCTTCAAAGATTTGCTTTTTGAAAATTTTGCCATAGAATGAATTATTGCTTCATTTGTTGCTTCTTATCAATCCGTTAGCCCCTCCCTTAAAAACTCATATAACCACACTAACCACACATACACACTAGGAAGCATTCTCTGCATATTTCACATAGCAAGTTATGGCTGACGACATGGAAGCAACCATTCATGGCCTGTGTGAGCATATTAGGAATGAGGCCGAGCACGGAAAAGCCATGGAAGCAATGTGCCGACAACTTGTGGAACAAAATGAGCGGCTAGTTGAGATGATCCGGAACCGAGACCGACTGCTAGATCGGTTGGAGGAGGCCTTTAAGAGTCTCCGTGACAGCTGGGTTGCAGCGACCACCGAGAGCAATGATCTGGCCCGAGAAAACAACCGTCTGAAGCGGGAGCTGAATATGAAGAAGCCTAGGCGGGCTGATTAGGATTGTAGTTTAATGTTTTCAATTTTTCCTTGAATGTTCCCCCATATTTGAATGAAGTGTTTTATAACACAAGTCTATTAAAGATGAGAAGTGGTTTTACATGATAAAGAGCAAGAATTTCATTTGCAAAGTTATGTTTTCTAGACGAACAAGTGTTAATGGAGTTGCAGGTATTTTCTATATTCTATAAAGTATAAAAAAACCAATTTTGGTGTTTAATGTTTAAATAATTTTTAACATGGCTTCGTTGTAGGGGCAGAAGTCCTCATAGACTTAAACATTGAGCCGCCAATAGCAGAATTGGGATCAGATGGCTTTGTTGCAGTGGAAGAAGTCCTTATAGACTTAAACATGGAGCCGCCAACAGAAGAATTGGCATCAGATTTTATTAATGGTACAATTGTCTTTTACAATCATGTAATTTTTCATGTCCATTTAGCAGAAAAAAAAATTGATTACAAATATTTATCCATTTAATTTTGTACATGTTTTTTTTATAGGTGGAAACGATCATCAAGTAAAGCATCGTAATTATTTGAGTAATGACAAACGTGCAGCCATTCATAGTATGCTACTACAGCAAAGTTGCAATGGAAAGTTGGGAAAAGGGGTGACAAACACAGTGGCATCAACATTTTCTATAAGCAACCATTCATGGCCTGTGTGAGCATATTAGGAATGAGGCCGAGCACGGAAAAGCCATGGAAGCAATGTGCCGACAACTTGTGGAACAAAATGAGCGGCTAGTTGAGATGATCCGGAACCGAGACCGACTGCTAGATCGGTGGGAGGAGGCCTTTAAGAGTCTCCGTGACAGCTGGGTTGCAGCGACCACCGAGAGTAATGATCTGGCCCGAGAAAACAACCGTCTGAAGCGGGAGCTGAATATGAAGAAGCCTAGGCGGGCTGATTAGGATTGTAGTTTAATGTTTTCAATTTTTCCTTGTATGTTCCCCCTTGTGTTGAATGAAGTGTTTTATAACACAAGTCTATTAAAGATGAGAAGTGGTTTTACATGACAAAGAGCAAGAATTTCATTTGCAAAGTTATGTTTTCTAGACGAACAAGTGTTAATGGAGTTGCAGGTATTTTCTATATTCTATAAAGTATAAAAAAACCAATTTTGGTGTTTAATGTTTAAATAATTTTTAACATGGCTTCGTTGTAGGGGCAGAAGTCCTTATAGACTTAAACATTGAGCCGCCAATAGAAGAATTGGGATCAGATGGCTTTGTTGCAGGGGAAGAAGTCCTTATAGACTTAAACATGGAGCCGCCAACAGAAGAATTGGCATCAGATTTTATTAATGGTACAATTGTCTTTTACAATCATGTAATTTTTCATGTCCATTTAGCGGAAAAAAAAATTGATTACAAATATTTATCCATTTAATTTTGTACATGTTTTTTTTATAGGTGGAAACGATCATCAAGTAAAGCATCGTAATTATTTGAGTAATGACAAACGTGCAGCCATTCATAGTATGCTACTACAGCAAAGTTGCAACGGAAAGTTGGGAAAAGGGGTGACAAACACAGTGGCATCAATATTTTCTACAAATATTCGAAGTGTTCAACGCATTTGGAAAAAAATAAAGGATGATGGCATACATGCTGATACGTCTAACCAAAGGACTAAAAACTGTGGGCGTAAGAGAATCGAACTCGATGTGAACGCTTTTCGTTCGATACCTTTACATCAACGGACAACAATTCGAGCTTTGGCATCTCCTTTACACATGAGTACAACAACATTGTGGAATCGTCTCAAGGCAAAAGAAATTCGACGGCATTCAAATGCTATAAAGCCTTTTTTAAAGGATGAAAATAAGAGATCTCGCTTGCAATTTTGCATATCAATGCTTGATGAAGATACCATACCACATGATCCTACTTTTAACACCATGCAGAATATCGTCCATATTGATGAGAAGTGGTTTTACATGACAAAGAAATCAGCTAAATATTATTTGTTACCTGATGAAGAAGATCCGCTTCGCACATGCAAGAGCAAGAATTTCATTTGCAAAGTTATGTTTTTGGTTGCAATAGCCCGCCCAAGGTTTGATCAATTTGGGAATGAAAGATTTTCTGGAAAAATTGGAGTATTTCCATTCATCACACATGAGCCAGCTAGACGAACAAGTGTTAATCGAGTTGCAGGTATTTTCTACATTGTTTAATGTTTTCACCAAGTAATTAATTTTATGGTTATTTATTCAGCAATAATTAATTTAGTAAATTGTTTTAAATTGCAGGTACGATGGAAACAAAACCAATAACTTCGGTGAATAGAGAGCTAATGAAGTCATACTTAATTGAAAAGGTTATACCTGCTATCAAAGAAAAATGGCCACGCGAGGATTGCAGATCTCCAATATTTATTCAGCAAGACAATGCCAGAACTCATATTGATAAAGATGATATTGATTTTTGCCAGGCAGCTTCTGCAGATGGATTTGACATTCGTTTGATATGTCAACCCCCTAATTCTCCAGATTTAAATGTTTTGGATCTTGGATTTTTTAGTGCTATTCAGTCTTTACAGTATAAGGAGGCGCCGAAATCCATTGATGAGCTTGTTGCTGCGGTTGTGAAGGCGTACGAAGATTTTCCAGCAGTGAAGTCCAATCATATCTTTGTGACACTGCAATTATGCATGATCGAGACTATGCGACGAGAAGGTTCAAATAAATATAAAATTCCACATATCAACAAAGCAAAGTTACAAATGGCTCAGCAGCTTCCAATTCAATTAAAATGCGATAATGTATTAGTACAACAGGTTTTAAATCAGTTGAACTGAATAATTAAATTTGTGATTGAATAGAAATTTCTCAGCATTATTAGCTTTGTCTGTATCGATTTTATTTTATGTGTAAATTGAATTTAATTTCTTACTCCTATTAGTCCTAGGAGATTGATTCATTTGATACCAAACGAGTCCTATATTTTTAATCATAGATGGAGATATTTCATGCTACGATAGATGGATGGGATCGTGAATTGCATAAACAAATAGAAGCAGGCAATTAGCGGATGGTGGGTGCGCGAGTGACTGAGTGGGGCTATCTTCACAGCCTGGACTAAACATTTTTTCCTTTTTTATTTACAAACACGACAACCCACCTAAGAAAAAGAACAAAAACCTACCCACAAAAGAAAAAGACTAAACATATTGACCCTACCACTAATCAAGGGTAAATAAGGAAATAATGGAACAAATTATTTAAAAATTATCAAAACGACTTACAAATTAAAACAAAACAACACTCCCAAAACGTCTTAAGAAAAAAAACGGAGGGAGTAGTTTTTATGTACATTGCCTCTATGGTATCTGCCTTTTGCCTTTTAGGGTGATGATCTATATATAGCATAGGTCCACCATGGGTTTAATTTAGGATTTGGGAATTAATTTTTTTGGTCTATTGGGTTTGACTCAAGACCCTCACAGAAGAGTGGGAAATGGGAATGGGTACCAAAAACCAGAAAAAAAGATAGAGATATTGATGACAATTTGATGTTATGTGGTATGATTGCTACTCAGAAATTAATAATTTGTACTCCCTCTGTCCTTTGTTTATTGACGTTTAAGGTATCTACACACATTTTATGAAATGCATTTAATAGGTATAAATTTGACAATTTTACATTAAGTTAAGATTAAACTACCTCTTATTTAAAAAAAAGATAATAGAAACAATCAAAGAATCTAATATTATGAAGATAAGGTAAAATAGGAAAAAAGATCATTTAATGCTCATCAAATATTCTAAAGCGATAATATTTTTGGGACAATTCTAAATGGTTAAAACGTCAATAAAAAAAGGATAGAGGGAGTTGAGCTACCCAAATTTACCTCTCTCCAATTTTCTACATTAATAATAGTCAACCAACAATCTTCCAGAGCAGGGCAAGAGTTGAGCTTCTCTGCTGCAATAGGCAAATAACTTCCTAGATTGTGGAGGCCAATGACATTTTAGGCTCATACTTGGCCAAAAATCATCAAGGTCACTATACAACACCAATATGAATATCCATCACAAAATTTTGTGTTGATAGTGTTAAGATGAAATATCCTAATTATTAAGGCAATATACATATGTGAGATATTGAATACAAACTTTACAACAATCAAGTATGCAACCTGGGTTAGATCAGATTAGTTGGGGCAAAGTTTTAGATATTTCTTCCATAGGATGTTCAATTAAGGTTAGACCAATCTTTTTTAACTAAATTTTCTATGTAAACTAATCTGAATCTAATTTTCTGCCTAGGTACTGATCTGACTGTGATCCATGTTGTTGGTGACTCTTTTACTGCCTATATAACGTATGCATTGACGAATGCCACCTTGGTTCACCTTACTTCCAAGTTAATTTTAATATGTTCTGATTCCGTTTGATGTCTTTGCTTCTTCAGAGCTTGACATAAACAAATCACCCTCCCAGAGAAATTTTGGAGCTTGTCTTGTAACCTATACGGATATAAAACACATAAATGACATTGGATCTAACATTTATATGCCTAATCTCTTCTTTCGAAGGTACCCCCAATTTTTTTGTCAGAACAAAAATATAAATATATATTTTTGTGAGACAGAACAAAATATATATATATTTAGCAATGCAACACCATATTTTCTGCTCAGCGCGTGAGTAGACACAATAATAGAGGGCGTAACACAAATAATAATTTAAGCTTGAGATAGGTTTAGGCAGAGGAAAATTTGGGTAGTCAATTAATGTGGGTTACAATTTACATAGCCACGCTGACAACGCATGGGTTTTGTACTGTTCAGGCTTGAGGAATAAGTAACCTGCAGCATGCCATCATCCTAACCACAATTCCTTACTTTGAATGAACGAAAGTTAAACATATAATAAATTAAACTTACTTATATATACAAGTAAGTAGACTCAGAACATTTCATGTAGATCCTCCAATCAAATTTCTACAGCTGCAAAATTGCTCAGTGGGTTGTCATTTTTCCAAAGTAACTGCTGATCGATCCCAACAGTGGTAATTTCCTCATATAGGATGACTTTCATCATGTCAAGAGAAGTGTCTAGTAGTATCTTGAAGACCATCGAGGATTTTAATTTGGGAAAACATTAAGGTGTGTTAGAATTTTGCATCGATGGTCACTATAGGTGGAGATTATATTATGTTGCCCTATTATGTTGCTCTATATACAGGCAATTACCATTACTTTATGCTAAAGCTTTGATTAATTTTGCTAACTATAATTAGTCTATAATAACACCTTAGTAACCAGAAACACTATAATTTCCCCATTTTAGTGATTGATGTAGACACCTAACGCTGATACTTCCGGGACAAATACGTTTTCTTTGTGACAAAATGTGGTCGCTAAAAGATCCATGAGTGAGACGCCCCGACCCGTATTTACCGTACACAGTAAACACGTGCCGGAACTGTGTCAACCCAACCCAACAAACCCAAACATACAGTGTGAACCACAATAACTCGGGCCCAACGGCCCAAAACAGTAAACAACATAAATAACATATCCGGCCCAAAGGCCCATCAATAGTGAAGACATGCACAGCGGAAGACTTAAAGACTCACTAACACTGTATGCGTAATAGATGCAACCTATGGATCCAAGCCCGTCCAAGGAATAACGCCGCAGCCTGTCGGGAATGCACCAAGCCTGTACAACAAACATCTCATCCTACGGGATGAAACCCCGCAGGCGAGGGGTGAGTCCGAAACGCTCACCGACGAAAGATAAACAGTGATATATTCAACCATAACACTTTCGAGGTAACACAACAATCAAATCAGGTGAATCTATCACGAACCACATAACAGTGGATAACAACCCAGACAACAACCACAACAGTGGAAATCATCGCAAACAAAACGACAGAGGACTCTCACCAAATCATATCAAGCTCAACCAATCACATCACAAATAAAATTACCTTAACAACTATATCAAGACCAATGAATGCTTAATTATTTTTATTACCAATTTTATCTTCCGGGCCCCGTCACTGGACAAGCTAGGGTCGTACCTGGTTATTAACTAATTCTGGATGCCAGGCCCCACCACAATCCGGGATCAACATCCCCATAACTCAAATCCGGGATCAACATCCCAATATCTCAAATCCGGGGTCAACACCCCAATATATCAAATCCGGGATCAACATCCCAATAACACAAATCCGGGGTCAACACCCCAACCAACAAACCCTCTGGCAAGACACCACAGAACTAGTCTCTAACCATCTAGTCGTACCGCTACTTTCCAAGTGACAATTACATCATCTCAATTCCATTCCAACTTCCATTCCAATTTCCGTTATCCTTTTCCCAATTATCCACAATCAATAATCCAACATCATTCTTAACACATCATCCAAGAATCAATATCACAATCCAATAACATAGTCTAACATCAACAACAACAACATCACAGCAGTCATAATCATCACAGATTATTTCTCAGCTCAACCAGTCAACAATTTCATATCACCAATCTTTCACATCAAACAGTTCAACAATATTTCCAACACAACAACACAGGGCTAGCACGTTTCTACAACAGCATCAACAATTCCATAGCAATCATGTAACGATCAACAATCATTCCAGCAGATCAAACAACATTAAAAATACACAAACCACAAAACTACACACACAGCATTACGGGCACATATCAAGGTTTATCCATCCTCACCTTGGCCGATTACTCAATTCCGGAAAATAATGTCCGGTCCGACGCCGGCTCCTCGGGAAACTGTCCGATTTCCGAACCTATACAACCAAAACAATATACACACACATAAATGCACATAAGAGTATGTCATGATGCCAATTTTACGAAATGTACCCATCCCAGTTACTTATTTCTTTTTTTCATCTTTTACCGTAAATAATTACCGTACGTATTTCCGAATATAATTTCGGTACCATACCTTAATTAAAACTCTTTTTCAAATTCCTATATTAAATAATTATATTTTTCCAAGATGTTAATTACCATAGTTTCCTAGAAATTATAACATATATATAGTTTCCAAAATATTATTCCAAGATACTTTCTAGCAACATAATTATATGTATGTATGCCACTTAGTTTAGAAAATACAATCCTTTATCAAAAATATTTATGAAGATAATTATATGCCACCTATATACTTTTCCAGAAAATGTGTACTCATAAAAACTTATCCCGTAAATGATTACAAAATAATAGTATACATTTTTATTTTCTTTTGACAAATTACATTCCAAAATAATTATATATTAGCATGGGTATATACTTTCCATAATATTTATTATGTATACTATATACATATATATATATATATATATCAGATTTTATTTTAATCAATTATTATTATTATTATTATTATTATTATTTTTTTATTTATGGACTGGGCCAAACAGTGTCAGCCCAGGCCTTGTACAGTGCTAACCCAGGCCCCAATAGGAGCCCAGGTGTAAGCCCACGCACAGGCCCATGAGACACAGCCCACAACCCAACCTGTCATCCACTCAATTTAAATCACGGCCCAAAACTAATACCCAAGCCCTTACCCACTCAAGCCCAAAAATCAAGCCCAAACAACAAACCAGCCCACAAGCTCTAACCCATCAACTAAACCCTACCCAACATCACAGCCCAACACAAAACCCATCCATCAGAACAGGGTCAACCCGACCCGTGACCCACATCCGGGTCATCTCTTCCCAAGCTCACCTTGGTTTTGCAGACGGCGCGGCGACAGGCTGGCGAGCGGCGTGAGCGACGCGACGGACGAACGGCGAGCACGGAATGGTGCGAGGCGGCGGCGTCGCTGCTGTGGGTGGTTGTTGTCGGTGGCCCGAGCAGCGTGGAGGAGGCGAGGAAGGGGCGGCTCGGGCTCGTCGCACGTCGAGCTGTGGGTCGTCTCGCGTCGGGCGGCGACGGGAGGAGAAGAGGAAGAGGAGAAGGAGGATGAGGCAACAGCGGCCTCGGTGGTGGCGGCTGCGGAAGATGGTGCGTCGATGGATGGTCGGCACGGTTGCGTCTGGGCGGCGTTTCACGAGCAAGGCAGAAGGAGAAAAGCGACGGCGTCGCTCCTTTGCTCGGTGGGTCGGGCCGGCTCGCCGGACTTGGTGACTGGAAGAGGAGCAGCGGCGAGGGGGGTCACGGCAGGAGATGGGTGTGGTGGTCTCGACGGGAAGGAAAAAGAAAAAGAAAAGGAAGGAAGGAGAAAAGAAAAAGAAAAGAAGGGGGAGAAGATAAGGAAAAGAAAAGATGGAAGAGGGAGGGGAAGGATCGGTGAAGAAGAGATTGGAGGAATGAAGAAATGAAAAGAAATTATAAAAAAGAAAGAAGAGGAGATGGCAGACAAGGTAAGTCACGGGAAAGTGAAGAAGGAAGAAAAAGAAGAAAAAAGTGGGCCAAGGCGGCGGGAGGAAGGAAAATGGAGAAGAAAAGAAAAGAAAGGAGAAAAGAAAGGAAGGGGAAGAGAAGAAAGAAAAGAGAGAAGAGAAGTGGGGCCCACGTGGCCGGGAAAAACCAGGAGAGAGAAGAAATGTAGCCGGAAAGAGGAAGAGGAAGGAAAAAGAAGGAAGAGTGGCTCGGGGCAAAACTCATATGGCCGGTCCGGATTCTCGCGTCGGAATCTCGTAGACGCAGGGATACTGCCGTCTTTCCGACAAATCCCATCCCGAGTCCAAAAATACAACTTGGGCTCGGAAAAATCCGATTAATTCCCCTGAACGTCGTCCAAGTCTCGGAACTGGAAACCGAGGCTCGGTTAGTTAGGAAGACACTCCTGAGCGCGGGAAAATTCTCGGTTTCAAAAACGACTACCGATTTACTTCGAATTAATTACCCGAGATTAATTCAACAGTAAATCACGGTAAAACAATTTCTACAGTCCGGTAAAAATCAAAAATTTTACCCGGGCTGTTACAATGAGACTGTGGAAAGTAATTGAGGAATTGGTAATTTAATATTAACTTAGGCTTCAAAAATAAAAAAAAATATTAACTTAATCAACAATTGATAAATATATGTCAGAAGTGGTGGACAGCTTATTATCATGTGATGCTGTGCACCAAACCACCCCGTCGTTTTAGTATTAACATAGTAACTGTATGTGCTGGAAAAACCTTATCACTGAAGAATATAGAACATATAAGTTCCAGAAAGATAAAAAGAAATTAAGAATACTATTAATACACAGAAGGGGAGTCTACTACAATTATATCTTGCAACCAATGGTGGTAGAAATGGGTAATTTACAATGCTTCTCCGGCCCATATCAGTTTGGTCGGGAACCTTTTGGCAGAAACTTTTGAGGTGCATAGGTAATTGTAGTTAAATATTGCGAATGTTATGGGGAACTCATTATTTTGCCATTTGAGGAGATCATACGGTCATATGTATGTACTCATTCCCAGTTCCAACACACACAAAAAAAAATGTATGTACTCATTCTTTCTTTTTTACCACAAGTGAAGAGAATGTACCTTTTTTTTTTTTTTTCACTCTACTCGCTATAAAATTCCACCAAGTTAATGGTCGACAGTTAATGCTGTCACCTTGGCCACTGTATAATACTAATGGAATACCGAAACAAATTGAATCTTGGTTTTCATCAATTTATCTTAATACAAGAATTAACACAAGCTAATTAATGTACGTAGCAGAAAACTATTCAGAAGAAACAGGCCTAGCCTTACAAGATAGACTTAACTGATACTAGTAGTACTAATTATAGTCAATGAAACAGTTTTTTTTTTTTTTTTTTTGAAGTTGTTTTCCCAGTTGCCACCTAGCTAGCTAGTGGAACAAGTAATTCTTTTGCTTTGATTAGTTGGCTAATGACCCTTTTCGGATGAACCAGAGGAAACCAGTTGATCCCAAGTAGGTACAGTAATTACAAAATTGACAAATCCAATCTGTCCTGCTTTAATTCTTGTTTTTGCTGCTTGGTGAAAGTTAAGTTGTGTGCACAAAATACCAATATTTCTTTCTATATATATGTATGCATTGCTAACACACCTCTTTGCAATCCAATATGTGCAACTATTCTATTCAGAAGAAATGGGTGCTTTTTTAAAACTATGAACCCAAACCACCTCTCTTTTGTGACACATACAATGGCATTAAAAACGAGGTGTGGAACCACACAACTGGGTGCTAGGTAGAAGCCAATCCAAATAGTAACTGAACCCAGAAAGCTTCCAACAACCTAAATAAGTGATAACTTAAGGCCCGCTGTCTGTTTCCCTATTTTAAAAGACATGTATAATGTATATAAAGTAGCTAGCTAGAAACCAAAAAAAGAAAAACAACTGAATTGGAGATTGTGTATACTGCTGTCTCACAACAGTCACCTTTAATTTCATTTTATTATATTTGCTATAATAGAGTCAAAAACTAAACTAGGATAAAAGATTTCCTGCTGAGACAGCAAGTTAAACTATTCACCAGACATACACAAACTAGTAAGAAAGAAAGAAAGAAAGACCATCTCAACACTCAAAAAAGTCATGTATACATGTGTGGTGGTGTGCCTCTCTTCCATGCGCGTGAACCCACCTAGCAACTCCTCCATTATTTTCCTAAAATATCAAAAGAGAGTGAGAGAGGGATCCTAGGTGAAGGTTGTGGGGTGGTGGTGGTGGAGGAGGTGGTGCAGTTTCCCGATCTCTAGGCACTGTTTTTTTTTTTTTTTTTCTTTTCCCCCCCCTTTACTCAGTAGTACTAGTATTTCTTTATGTGTTAATTTATACTAGTACTCTATAATTTATTCTTTATTTCTTTTCTCTGTTTATTGTGGTTCTGCTTTGCATTACTAGGCAAGGTACTAAACACAAGGCTTGTCCCGAGTTTGAGTTCAAACCAAGAAAGAAATATAGTGTGTGTTTAGGCACACACACAGAGAGAATAGCAGCACCAGCAAATGATGCAAACCCGAGAAGAAAGTTTTGGAAATTGAGGCAAATGTCGATGCCCAGCTCGAGGCAAAACAACCTCCTCCCCTCCTCTTCTCCTCCTCCTTCATTATCATTCCTTATCCTTATTATTTCCCTCCTCTCAACTACTCTACCTTTCACTCCCTCCTCTGCTACACCAAACCATGAATCCTCCATTCTCTTTTCTTGGCTACACTCTTCCACTTCACCACCTTCTTCATTTAACTGGAACAGTCTTGATACCACACCATGCAACTGGACCTCCATAAAATGCTCACCTCGTGGCTATGTCACTGAAATAAACATCCAGTCTGTTCAACTTCAGCTTCCTTTACCATTGAACCTCTCTTCCTTTCCCTTCCTTACCAAGCTTGTCATTTCTGATGCTAATATTACTGGAACCATCCCAGATGATATAGGCAACTGTGCTTCACTCAAAGTTCTTGACTTCAGCTCTAATGCTCTTGTTGGAAGCATTCCTGCAAGTATAAGCCGGCTTCAAAATCTTGAGGACTTGATTTTGAACTCTAATCAGCTAACTGGGAAAATCCCAGTTGAGCTAAGCAACTGCATAAGCCTCAAGAATCTGCTTCTCTTCGATAATCGTCTAGGTGGGTATATCCCTCCTGAGCTGGGGAAGTTATCCAACCTTGAAGTCCTGAGAGCAGGAGGCAACAAAGATATTATTGGCAAAGTTCCTGATGAGCTTGGAGATTGCAGCAACTTGAATGTTTTGGGGCTGGCTGATACAAGGATTTCAGGTTCTCTGCCTGTTTCCCTGGGAAAGCTAAGCAAGCTGCAGACTTTGTCCATTTATACAACAACGCTTTCGGGTGAGATTCCTCCAGACGTTGGTAACTGCTCTGAGCTTGTAAACTTGTTTCTTTATGAGAACAGTCTCTCTGGTTCAATCCCACCAGAGATAGGTAAGCTTCATAAGCTTGAACAGCTGTTGTTATGGCAAAATAGTCTTGTTGGAGTTATCCCAGAAGAGATTGGAAATTGCACTAGCTTGAAGATGATTGATCTTTCTTTGAACTCTCTCTCTGGAACCATACCTGCTTCTATAGGAAGTCTTTTGGAGCTTGAAGAGTTTATGATTAGTGACAATAATGTGTCCGGTTCGATACCAACCAGTCTTTCTAATGCATCAAAGCTTTTGCAGTTACAACTTGACACAAATCAAATCTCAGGTTTGATCCCGCCTGAGCTTGGAATGTTGTCAAACCTTAATGTGTTCTTTGCATGGCAAAACCAGCTTGAAGGAAGCATTCCTTCTAGTTTGGCTAGTTGCACTAACCTCCAAGCACTAGATTTGTCTCACAATGCTCTCACTGGTAGCATCCCGCCAGGACTATTTCAGCTTCAAAACCTGACAAAATTTCTCTTGATATCGAATGACATTTCTGGTTCTATACCACCTGAAATTGGAAACTGTACTTCTCTGGTGCGTTTAAGGCTGGGCAGCAACAGGATTGCCGGTGTCATTCCTAAAGAAATCGGACACCTTAAGAGCTTGAATTTTCTTGATATTTCTAGTAATCGCCTTTCGGGGCCGGTCACTGAAGAGATTGGAGACTGCACAGAACTGCAAATGATAGACCTTAGCAACAACATCTTGCAGGGTCCCCTCCCCAACTCATTGTCATCTCTAACAGGGCTCCAAGTTCTGGATGTTTCAGCCAATCAACTTTCTGGCCCCATTCCAGCAAGCTTGGGTCGCCTTGCGTCCCTGAATAAGCTCATCCTAAGTAGGAATACCTTCTCCGGGTCCATACCTTCATCACTTGGCCTCTGCTCAGGTCTTCAAATGCTCGACCTTAGCAGTAATGAACTCACAGGAAGCATACCAGTGGAGCTGGGTCAGATTGAGGCCCTTGAGATAGCCTTAAACCTCAGTTGCAATGGACTTACAGGGCCAGTTCCCATTCAAATGTCTGCACTCACTAAGCTGTCAATATTAGACCTTTCACACAACAAGCTTGTAGGCAACCTAAGTCCACTTGAAGAGCTTGGAAATCTTGTTTGTCTCAATATATCCCACAACAACTTCACTGGTTATCTTCCTGATAACAAGTTATTTAGACAGTTGTCACCGGAAGACTTGACTGGTAACCAAGGCCTATGTTCTTCAATACGGGACTCATGTTTCCTGAAAAGTGTTGGTGGTTCTGGACTACCAAGAAGCGAAAATGAGATAAGGCAATCAAGGAGGCTTAAGCTAGCCCTTGCATTGCTAATCACATTAACAGTAGCTATGGTTATAATGGGAGCATTTGCAATTCTTCGTGCACGAAGAACTATTAGAGATGATAATGATTCTGAGTTGGGTGATTCCTGGCCCTGGCAATTCACTCCATTCCAGAAGTTGAACTTCTCTGTCGACCAGATACTAAGATGCCTGGTAGATTCCAATGTGATAGGAAAAGGGTGTTCTGGTGTAGTTTATCGTGCGGATATGGAAAATGGCGAAGTCATTGCAGTGAAGAAGCTCTGGCCTAATACAATGGCTGCAACAAATGGATGTAATGATGAGAAATGTAGTGTTCGGGATTCCTTCTCAACCGAGGTGAAAACACTTGGTTCGATCCGGCACAAGAACATTGTAAGGTTCTTGGGTTGCTGTTGGAACCGAAACACAAGGTTGTTGATGTATGATTACATGCCAAATGGAAGCTTGGGTAGTCTCCTCCATGAGAGAGCAGGGAATGCATTGGAATGGGAGCTGAGGTACCAGATTCTGCTGGGTGCAGCACAAGGCCTGGCTTATTTGCACCATGATTGTGTCCCTCCAATTGTTCACAGGGATATCAAAGCGAACAACATCCTCATTGGACTTGAATTCGAGCCTTACATTGCTGACTTTGGCCTTGCCAAGCTTGTGGATGATGGCGATTTTGCTCGGTCCTCCAACACAGTGGCTGGTTCTTATGGATATATTGCTCCTGGTAAATCCACTTTTATCCTTCCTCAGCAGCAGTTAATCATCAGTTGTTCATTTCCATATATTAGCTTTCTTATGCTTATCAGGAATTCATAATTCATATGAATAGTAGTACTGTTCTCATGCTTCATCAGTGGTTATAACATTAATTTAGTTTATTCAAGTCCATTTCGATATCCATGCGAACTAACAATTCTGCTGTGTTCAGAATACGGATATATGATGAAGATCACAGAGAAGAGTGATGTTTATAGCTATGGGGTAGTGGTATTGGAAGTCCTCACTGGAAAGCAGCCAATTGATCCCACAATACCTGATGGACTACATGTAGTGGATTGGGTGAGACAGAAGAGAGGAGGAATGGAAGTGCTAGATCCAAGCCTATTGTCAAGACCAGCATCGGAAATTGAAGAAATGATGCAAGCACTAGGGATAGCCTTACTGTGTGTGAATTCATCCCCTGATGAAAGACCAACTATGAAAGATGTGGCTGCAATGCTCAAGGAGATCAAGCATGAAAGAGAGGAATATGCAAAGGTTGATGTCCTCCTTAAGGGATCACCAGCAACTGATGTTCAAGAAAGTAAGAACACAAGTGGAGGAGTTCCAGCAACATCATCATCAAAGCCAGCAATACAAAGTTTGTTTCCTAAAAGCAATAATTCAAGCTTCTCTGCATCTTCATTACTTTACTCATCATCTTCTAATGTCAAAATGGGTCTCAAGTGACCCAAATTTGAAGGGTACACAGCAATGTAGAGGATAAGTGTGACTTGTGTTGTGACTCCTAGTTTTTGAGTCAGTTTGTTTTTTGTTTATTTTTTTCCTTTATGTAAAGAAGAAAATGCATTCGTTATATTAAGTGCATGACAGCAAAGAGAAGCAATGCTTGCACACTTGGTTTGGTTTTGACATAAAGTCAGTAACAAGTTTCTTGTAAGAATCGAAGCCTAAATAAATTGTTGGTCATGAGTTAAAAAAAAAATCATGAAACATAGATTGCTCTGTTATTGGTTTTTGGACTGTGTTCTTGCTACCCTGCTGAAATTAAGACACAACTGACAACACACAAGTTCACCTGAAATATTCACGAAACCACAAGAGAAAAAGAATGTAGAAAAATTTGAAAAGAGATGACAGAATTAATCCGATCTTCCAAAAAAAAGAAAGAAAGAATTGGTCCAATCTTTCTTTGTCCCTGCAATGAGTAATACACGAATATTGGTCAAATCAAAGCATTTGTACGATAGACAGAAAGAGAGAATCTATTGAGAGATTCGTAAAAAGTTTGGAGTAACCATTATAAAAAGCCCGAAGCCATGAAGTAGGCATACAATACAATGAGTCGGAGTCGGGTCTTTGATTGGGCCGAAGTGTTCCGGGCCTTGGGAGGCTCCCTGGTTTGGTATTCAGTTTGAAAGAGCATTGATTCCCAATTTGCACATTACTACAATTTTAGCAAATATCACATGTACCTTCATCATCCCGAATAAACTTGGCGTCTACGTCATTTTTTCTTGTTTCCAATCCGGTATCGGAGTTTTTCCCCGACTAATCCAAATTTGATCTGGGTCGTGCACATGGGTATGATGGGTCAGTCTCACAATGCGTATTTTTTAAGTATAAGAAGATTCGAACCTTGAGACCTCGCTTAAGGGGAACCTAATTACTTATCACTTGGACCAACCCCATATTAGTTTGGCCCAGTTTGGCCCGTCTAAGCCTTTACCATTAACTAGGGGTATAAACGAGCAGAGCTACTCGCGAGTTACTCGGAATTGACTCGGTAGATACTCGAACTCGACTCGTACTTATCGAGCTCGATATGTATATCCCTTTAACTTAGAGATACATGTATCCTACTATCCAAACTAAGAAAATGTTCTCCTCTTTGTACAGCTCTTGCTCGCTTTCTCTCTACTATATATATTCCATCTATTTATGTTCTTAAGAACACAAATCCTAAAATTTTTCTACTCCTCCATCCATATACTTAGAAAAGAAACCTACAGATATCATGTCTCTTAGATATCAATCTTCCCTTGTCAAGATATTGATCAGTGCAATCACCGTTATGAGTCTCCTTGTTTCACTAGGCAAGTATATATACGTACACATACCTAGCAAAATCCAGCTCGTGCTTTAATTTCTATGCGTTAACCCCTTTCTGATGCATAATTCTGTTGACTTGACTACTAGTAGATTGTTGATATATTATCTCATGTCTTGATTAATTTAACTGGTACAAGAATGTAGCCAGGTTATGTTTAATTATGAAGGAATCTATACACATATATACAGAATAGTTAAGGAGACTTATCTGTAAGTAGTGAAGCGGAAGCGGTTGTCAGGATTGGGAGCCGTCCAAGGCTTGAATTACTGGTGGGTGGAGACCGCCACAGTATATCGGATCTGTCCCCTTGTCTCCACGGTCTAAATCCTAGATTGCAATAAGCAGGTTATCTGTGTTTACCCAACATATGTATAATGTGTACAATACATTGTGTATCAGCCTCTCCTTGTGGTGGCTTATATAATGTACTAGTTGGGCCCAATTGGGCTTAAGTGAGCACCCCTTATGGGTGGACTCATAATTTTCCAACATCTCCCACTCACACATAATAGGAGTGCTCATAAACACAATCATGAGATACAGATTCTCATCAGAAACAACAAACATCCATACAGAGAAATAGAACCGTGCGACCAGCATAGTGTGAGAGCTAAATGCTATATATCTGTTAGGAATATATAGCCTCTCATCGAGAATAAACCTGCAAGTAGATAAAAAATTATGCAAGTACCCTAGGTCATGAATCACATTAGAAATCTACCTAAGATCTCTCTGTTAAAGATACATTGTATTCACAATTATAACCGTATGTCATAATTGGTGCACCGGTGAATACAAACTAGTGTGATTTCGGTAAATAATCTTCCTCTTCTTACGATCCCCTTAACTCAACTTAACTTGCTTTTCAAGACATGTCCCGCCAAACCGAATCAGTGTCCATGGTCCTTTGGCAACACTCTAAGATAGCAAACTTTATGCTGAATCTCAAGTACCTGATCGAAGTCCTGAGGGTACATAGTAGAGCCACCATAAAAGCTTTGGGTCTCACACAACAATAAGCGGAGATTGTACTTATGTAAACCCGTTCGGTCGACAAATTGTACACATGGTATGAAACATGTGCTACAACATTTTCTCCTTTCCCGTGGAACATATGTCTTTCCTCTAAGAAATGCTGTACACAAGATATTTAGACACCATACATGTCCAAATTTGAGTTTCTCGATCTGCACATCAACTTGAACTCACATCTGGCCCACTGTGAGAACTCGGACCGAATGTCCCTTCGGCCTTCTCACCTATGATCGATGGAGTTGCCACCCAAGTTTTATTAGCATGGAAAAACTCAGGAAAAACCAAAGATAACTCCTTATGCCCACAAAAGAAACCGATTTGCTAACCAAAGATGCCGGACTCGGGGGTTCGTCATGGATAGGAAGGTATGAGGCACCCCATCCATGCTTGGGCGAAATAGTATTCAATTTAAACGATAAAAAAGTCTCGTGCATGTGTGTAACCAGAACATATAAGCATCAAATCAGCATGCATAGACAGAGAATCGAAAGAAAAAGAAAAAGAAATGGTTAGAACATAATTTGGCTTGCGTCTCCACCACTAGAGACATCCTACGTACCCTGGAAACCGGGTTCAAAGCTCACGTAGTTCTTGAATTGATAGAAAACACTCAAGAAAAAATGTCAGTATCATCATCACATCGAATCAGCAGCAAACAAGGCGATTTAGAATCGAAAAGAGTTTAGAACACTTACCTTGAGTTTCTGGACAGAAACTAGAGTCGAATTGCAGCTAATTTTAAGCGAGACAAAAGATTGATTCAGCCTCTGAGATCAACATAAAAGTTGTAGGTATTCCTCTTAGCTTTCCATAGAGTTCAAGATCATAGCAACCTGAGCTTTAGAACTCGAGATATGATTTAACTACCGAGACTGCACACTGCAGGAGCTCATATGCGATTTCTTCACGTTCTTGACTCCGAGATTACGATTGATTGCTCTTAAACCCTTGAATTCAACTTTTTCTCTGTAAAAACTATTAAGAAAACACAACTAGAATAGTACCACGTGAGATCTGAGAGAGAATAGCAAAAGAAATAGAAGAATATAATTGAAAGAGTTTTCCCAAGCTAAGGCGCTTTATGGAGAGAATTACCGACCCCGAAAGTGTGTTTAGATGGTTCTATTTATAGTGTTCAGGGGCTAAGGGGTCGTGGTTTTGATTCTAAGGTCGAGAATAAACTCCTAAATCCAATGGCTGAGAGTTAAGATCGAAAAAAAGACAAAAAACTAGAAAATTTCTGAAATTGGGAGAGATGACCGCTGGAGCCAAAAGATGACCGCCAAGCCTTTCGACATGACCGCCAAGCACAAAGAGATGACCTCCAAGCACTAAGGATGACCACCAAGCCCGTAGCTACAGTGCACGGCTATTCGTATTTTGACCGGGTTTTCCTTATTTTTACTCCAATCCGATTCTTGTACGCAAAGTAAGGATTCTCAGACCAGAAAGTCTCCCTTTTCTTGAGGAAAAATCCACATTACTTCCATATTATCTCAATTACTTAACCCTCACTCCAAGGATCTCAAATTATTCCTCTTTTCTCCACAAAATAGGCAAAATAATCAACTAATTTACATTTGGCCTCTAATCCAACGAAAATCAGAGACAAATAAGTCAGAAAATTTGTGCTAAGCCTGGGCCTAATTATATGGATAGTCCATGAGTTTATTCATTGGGTTCCTAAGCCAAATTAAAGTCCAAAAATTGATATAATTAACCTTGGGCTCTAAAATACAATTATAATCCAATAACATAAATGGATGGCTAAATTTGAGTGTTCACAGAAGCCCCTTCTTGGTGAGGGTCTAAGAATTTAGGCTCGAAACAACGCAAGAAGAACACTCAAATTGAAAGAAGAATAATCGTGGGTGAGCTCTTAATCCAATACCATGATGCTACTTGAGGTGTTTCCATTGGGGATAGATGATGTGTTTGAGACAAATTGAGGCTAATTAAGACTAGTTGAGACAAAGTTGAGGCTAGATTGAGACAAAGTTGGGACTAGTTGAGACAAAGTTGAGGCTAATTGAGACAAAGTTGAGACAAATTGAGACGAGGTTGAGACTAATCGAGACAAAGTTGAGATTAATTGAGACAAAGTTGAAGCTAATTGAGACAAAGTGAGATAAAAATGGTTGAGACTAAATTGAGACAAAGTGAGATAAAAAAGGTTGAGACTAAATGAGACAAAATGAGATAAAAAAAGATTGAGACTAAATTGAGACGATGGTTGAGACTAGTTGAGACAAAGTTGGGATAAAGAGTTGAGACTAGATGAGACAAAAATTGAGACAAATTGGGACAAAGTTGAGACTAATATCGAGACAAAGGTTGAGACCAAATTGGGACTAGGTGGGATAAAGAGTTGAGACTAGATGACACAAAAATTGAAACAAATTGGGACAATCTTGAGACTAGGTGAGATTCAGGGGTACTGCATATGGCATCCAATGAGACTAAGGACAAGACAACTCGAGACTATTAGAAGATTTTGAGACTAATGGGACAAAGCTCGTGGCGATCCACTTGGGGAGTATTTTGAGACTAATTAAGATTTGAGACATTGAGACCTAGATTGGGACATGAGAATTTGAATGTTTGTTTTGAATACGATTGAGTCATTGGATGCCCTTAATGTGGGTGTTGAGACTATAGAGTTGTGACCATTCAAGAGACAAAATTTGTGCTTTAAAGAGTGACTGAAATATTGAGGCAAATCAGTAGGTATCAGACCCATGCATATAATTATGAGACAAATTATTGGGCACCTATGCCCAATTATTGGCGTGGCAAATTATCAGGGGTCATGCCCAATCGTATACTCTTTGGGAAAAAATTTAGGGGCATGACCCACATGTGTTGAGACTCATGTTTTGGAAAATATTTATGACGATGGACTATGATTTTGATACTTTTTGTTCGTTTGTGACATAAATTTTGCAATTTGAAACAACATTGCTTAAGGAATCCATGTCCTATCTCCAGATGAGTGCATGAAGATGCTTCTAAAGTGATGCACAACTTGATTTGAATGCATGGGGATGACCCTTTCTTCTACTTGATATGATTGTTGGCAATGAAGATGTAATGTTCACAATGGCGTGCTAATGTGATGCATGCGGGTGCAAATGGAAATGAACTTTGGATAAGGGCATGAAAATGCAAAAGATGATGATCCTTAGAATAGTGCATGTAGATGCAAAAACAATACAAAAGATAATGATTCTTAGAATAGTGCATGTAGATGCAAAAGGGAATGAATCCTAACAATACAAAAGATAATGATTCTTAGAATAGTGCATGTAGGTGCAAAAGGGAATGAATCGTGACAATACAAAAGATAATGATTCTTAGAATAGTGCATGTAAGTGCAAAAGGGAATGAATCTTAGAATGATGCATGAAAATGCAAAGGGAGTGGACTCGTGACGCATATGATTACGAAAGGGGATTGACAGTAGTTTGTATGATGCATGCGAATGCAAAGAGAATGCCCCTAGGATGATGCATGTGAATGCATGAGGAAGATCGATCCTAGTTTCTATGATGAACGTGGATGCATGATGGATGTGTAAAGGAAGGAAATGCCCTTAGTTTTATGATGAATTTTGAATGCTCCTAGAAGGATCCATTAATAACACGAGATGAGCTTTAGGATGCAAGTGAATGATATGTGGTTTACGAGATTTATAATGCAAGAATGACATGTGGTTTGCGAGCTTTATAATGCATATGAATGCATATGAAGATGCCCCTAGAATGATGCATGAATGACATGAAATTTTGAAAAATGAACGAGCCAAAGTGTATTCTAAGGAATGAGGCAAGTTTATTCCATCGAAAACAATGTCTTTATTCGAAAAATTTCTCAAGATTGAAATATAGAATCTATGACAACCATGAATGCAAATTTCAAATTCAAAAAGGATCCCATGGGTGGGCATACCTTTTGAGCGTAAATCCAAGGTAGATTGGGACTTGAGTATCCGAATAATTGTGACCGGATGACCAAGAGTTTCTTGATTGAGCAAGGTGCGCTTGGAACATCGTTGAGAGAAACCGAGAATCGTTTGAGCAAGGTGTGCTTGGAGCGACATCAGAAGGAGCCGTGGGCCATTCTGAGCATGATGAACCTTGGTGGAATGCCAGAGGAAATCGAGAACCGTTTGAAGCAAGTTGACTTAAGAGCGATCTCAGGAAAGCAAGCGGATAGAGAGCAAAATCGGTAAGCGTCGACGACGAATCTTAGAAGCTTCTTGAACATATTACGACCGTAGGATGTTTGAAGATGGAGCAATGATTGACCGCTTGTCACCTTGTTACTGCCTTGATTTGCAAAGATGGCTTAGTGCTATTCTAGTCAAGATGTGTCTCCTATGAGAGAGATGATAATACTTTAAAGAGTCCAAATAAATCTAGCATTTGATTATCCTCGTGGCATAATTAACTTGAGACGCAAGCACAAACTCCAATCTTGTCCATTGAACCAACCTAGGAACCGATTAGACCGGGCCCGTTATTGGGTTGCCTACGTACCCGTGACTATGGGGTGTGAAGTATTTGGTTTGAAGTGATAATGATGCATGAGAGGCTAAAGGTAATAGGCGTTTGGTTTGAATTATATGTGGCGAGTTTTTGGTGAAACGGTAGGATGATGTTTAGAGATGAATACTTGTCCTTCTTATGAGGCTCGTAGTGACTGGATATTTGTCTCGTTAAATAAATCCAGCTAAATGAGTTGATATATGTGGAGACCACTTCCTCATTTTTTCCTTATCTCTTCTTCTTTTTGATTTTTGTATAGCGCTAAACATGCTTGAAACAAGTGAAAGTGTAAATATTTTTTTAATGCATTGATCTTATTAGATATATTGAAAATAAGATACAATTGCACTTATCATAGAAAAGTCCCTCGATAGAAACAAAAGCTCTATAGGAATCTTGAAAGAGGACATAGTAATGAAAGGAAAGATATTGATAGCTTTAGAGGTTTCAAAGAGTTAAAGGTGGGTAGATGTGAGTCAACAAAGAAGAATAGGCTATCATAGGCTCAAAAGAATTACGCAAGGGATAACGATAGAAGGTAGGCTTTTTGTTGGCTTGTTGGATTAAACAAAGAATGCCTAAATCATCTCTTTCATTGAGCATCCATCAAAAGTTCGTTTTGAAAAGTTTAGAAAATTTGTTCTAGGACATATATGTTGACATCGAGTTTTTTTTTTTGAAAAATAGTGTTTAGAACATGTCGACAAATGCCAAGCTAAGCAAATTTGAAAAATAAGTCCTACAGGCAAATTCCAGAACTTAACTGTACTATTATGAATAGACATTCTCGGAAAGATCAAAAGGTCTTTACAAAAGGTTGTAATGGGGTCTTGGTTAATGTTTGATCAAGGAAAAGGATATATAGGGATTAAAATTCAAAGATTCTCTTAGAAAAGAAGCATGATGAGCATTGTCAAGGAAAATTCTCAAAGTGCAAGTTTTGAAATAACATCCATCTTGTGATCATTGAGAGGAATTCATCTTGTTCCAAGCCTACTTGATTGCGCATACATTTGGATTTTCTTTTCTTTTTCTTTTTTTTTGAGTTTTCTTTTTGAATTTTCTTTTTGAGGAAGGTGACCTTGGAATTAAAGAGTGTGATGTAGTTATGGGATGCCGGATTTATTTTTGAACAATTTTATGAGACTATCGCTTGAGAGGCACGGGTTGGACAAGCACTTGGTGAATTGGACAAGTATCAAAATGGGTAAGGAAAGGATTATATTCACGGGATCAGGTCTCCGCAGTTTATTTGAAAGGGTTCTCGGGTTGGGCCGATAGACTTTCATGAAGTTTGTCAAATGCATATGCACACATAAATGAGGAAATGTAGATTTTATTCTTGAAAAGATCAAAAATATATTTATTTAAATGCTTAGAGAAAAGTGCGTTTAACAAGATTAAATCACTACTTTATTGAGTTTCTGAATTCCAGTGTGGAGGTCATTGATCTCTTAACGAGAAAGGGAAAGCTTTCGATTTTTTAATGAAAAAAGGGCTTGTAGGACCAAACCTTTTATTCCCCTAGCAGCGTCTGACTCTAAAAAGTGATAGATCGAATTCCTCTCTCTTTAGGACATGACCTTTGATTCTTCCATCAATTCTAATGCTTAGTCACAATGATCAACCCCTTTTTAATTAAGTCTTGAATGGTGTGGCGCAAACGGATGCACTCATCGGTATCATGCCCCTTGGCTTGATGGAATTCAAAGTACTTGTTTTGGTTAAGATTCGGGTTTGGATTTGTTGGTGGTTCCAAGGGTTTCAACAACCCACCTTCTCGGCATATCTTGAACACTTTTCTCCTCGACATATACAATGGAGTGAACTTCCTTTTTGCTAGAGGCACAATCTCCTTCTTTGATACTTCAAACTCGTGGGGTGGCTCCAACTTGAGAGATGGAAGTGCAACATTGGTGGTGCAAGTCGGTTTGCCCCCAAGATTAGGGAAGAGTGTCATTCAATACAAATCCATCTTTTGGGCTAAGTCTTTGAGTACCTTTTTGGGCTTCATGCATGTGTCTTTATTGGCATACTTGAGTTTGAGCTTCTTAGTATCTTGTCGCTCTAGTTCTTGTAACCATTTTCCATTCTCCTTGTGACTTGGAAATTCTTGCTCCATTGGCTTCTTGGAATGTCCATCAATGGTGCAATGCTTCATTTCATCTTGTTTCCTCGGGTTAGTCACCAAGTCATTCCGTTTCATATTCTTGAATGCAAATTCCTTGAGTTGTCCCTTGAAAGTTGGTGAAAAATCTAGATGTCTAGATCCCTTAGCACCTTGCTCATTGGCCTTGGGCACTTTCACGGTTTCGGTCAAAGTCTTCACCATCTCATTCCAATTAAAGTAGATGTCACCTAGGGTTTCCTAAGGAATTCAAGTTTCAAAGGTTTAATGGTTGTCAAAGATCCTAGATACAAGCCTTGAGTTTTTTTTTTTGAAAACATCGTGAAGGAAAAATGTGGCAAAAGGCAATGATGGAACAAACTCGCAAAACCAAGTTTTTTTTTAAAAGAATTTTTTCGATTTTTTTTGTTTTTGTTTTGTTTTTTTGAAAAATAATTAATTAACACAAAAGGTTTTTAGAACACTACCTTGGATCGATTTTTTTATTTTTGAAAACATGTAACATGATATGATGTTAATGATGTTTAATGCATGCAAACATGGATTCCCAAAGCAAACAAGACATATAAACATTCACATACCATAGGCATTGCAATAACAATAGTCCATCATCAAAGTTTCAGCACAATATAGTTTACATGCATGATATGCTAGGGTATGCAGGTTGGTTGGGGGTCAAAGGACAGTTGCTATGGGAGGTTCAGCCTGCTCACATGTGACACTAGGATGCCGCGTGAGGTTGAAGGCCAAGGTTCCCAATCATCGAGTACGGCGGGTAACGGACAAATCGCATGCCATAACACCACGAATGGTGGTATATATGGGCAAGGACTCGACGTGCCCCCTTAAGGTAAAGGTTTAAACACAAAATAGAATGAATGCTAACATGCATATGAAAAGGAAAGAGACACAAAAATCAAGAAAAAATTGAACATCATTTCTGTAAGTAACCAGGTCATGCAGTTTGACAATCAAATGCAACTAAATGCGCAGCAGAAATCCCGGTACTCATGGAGGATCCATGTGAAACAGAGTAAACCGAGTTATAGAAAAACATACCTCGTTCGGTTGAGGTCTTTCACCCAACTGATGATCCGAATCAGCAAGAGCCGGACAACAATCCTGCCCCTCTACGGTATCCACATAAACCGTCGATGTCTGGTCGGAAAACATCTCATGATCTCCAACCCGAGCACTCCCGAACCGTGGTGCTAGCTACGGATTTTCGGGAGCTATGTGGTGTTTCTTTCTTTCTCAAAGAATGGGTGTGTGTGTATGTGTTCTTGCCTAGTCTGAAAAACCAGAATTCAGAGTGCAAGAGAGAGTGTGTGTAATCTCATTACTCAACCCAATTAGTGCATAGATTTTTTAGACAAGAGACCAACATAATGGCCAACATAATGGTCCACTATCAAACATGATAATGACCCCATTATCTTGTCTACCACTAAGCACTAGTGGGACTACACATCACATGCAATCAGGTTTGGCTCAATAATTCTGACAATCAGTGAATCAAACCAACCCAAAACGACCCTGGTCAAACCACGGTACAACCATGGTCCAACCACACCTGGTCGAACCATGGTCCAACCACGGTTCAACCACCTGCTCGAATCAACGATTCTCTGTGTGTGACCCTGTAGGCACTTGTAACGTCTGGCAATAATTGTAAACTCATTTACAATTATAAGCAAAGAGCGGCGTCTAGCAACACATCATTGCTACCCGAACGACAAGATCAGTACTGATTCATATGCCTTGCAAACATGTCATCGTCCCTTCGTCCCATTATCAAGATTAAACATGAGACATAGAATATGTCAATCTCGCATATGTTCAATCTCGGTTTCTTGATCCTCGAGTTAACCGCGTAAAACTGATACCTATGATATCACCATATCACAATCCAAGCATGGCCATGCATTTTACGGTTCAACTCTTTCAAGAAACCATCCGATAATATACCCGTTATATGGGTTGGACGAATCCCCTCTAGATCATACAAAACCCACTACACATTTATCATATACCCAATGATTACACTAAGGTCTACTCATTTACGAAATAGCCAAGAGTAATATCAAAGTATACGACTCATATGTTGGGAACCTTGATGATCTCAGGTCTAAGGACAATACATATAAGAACCGCTATCGACAAACATATAACGTTCCATGTAGCATTCTTATGTGGGTCGGTCCAGTCCACAAGTTCTCTAACTTGTACCCGTATCACATATAAATTCTCAACATACGCTAGTCTTAATTTATTATTACAACCCATTTATAATAATAATCGACTAGGGACATTTAAGAATATATAGTATATTCTAGGGTTATAAATATGTGCAAGCGTTTATCTCATAAACGATATTTATTGGAATAACCTTAATTTGTATACATGACTACAAACAATCATCCATTGATTGGCTTTTTGGGCATATTACACTAACAATTTCTTAAACCCATGAATCCCCAGCGGAGTCGCCAGCTGTGAGAACTCGAACCGAATGTACCTTCGGCCTTCTTACCTATGATCGATGGAGTTGCCACTCAAGTTTTATTAGCATGGAAAAACTTAGGAAAAACCAAAGATAACTCCTTATGCCCACAAAAGAAACCGATTTGATAACCAAAGATGCCGGACTCGAGGTTCGTCATGGATAGGAAGGTATGAGGCACCCCATCCATGCTTGGGCGAAGTAGTATTCAATTTAAGCGATAAAAATGTCTCGTGCATGTGTGTAAACCAGAACATATAAGCATCAAATCAGCATGCGTAGACAGAGAATCGAAAGAAAAAGAGAAATGAAATGGTTAAAACATAATTTGGCTTGCGTCTCCACCACTAGAGACATTCTACGTACCCCGAAAATCGGGTTCAAAGCTCACGTAGTTCTTGAATTGAAAGGAAACACTCAAGCAAATATGTCAGTATCATCATCGCATCGAATCAACAGCAAACAAGGCGATTTAGAATCGAAAAAAGTTTAGAACACTTACCTTGAGTTTCTGGACAGAAACTAGAGTCGACTTGCAGCTAATTTTAGGTGAGACAAACGATCGATTCAACCTCTGAGATCGACAAAAAGTTGTAGGTCTCCTCTTAGCTTTCCAGAGAGTCCAAGATCGCAACAACCCAAGGTTTAGAACTCAAGATATGATTTAATTACTGAGACTGCACGCTGCAGGAGCTCATATGCGAGTTCTTCAAGTTCTTGACTCCGAGATTGCGATTAATTGCTCTTAAGCCCTTGAATTCGACTTCTTCTCTGTAAAGACTATTAAGAAAACACAACTAGAATAGTACCACGTGAGAACTGAGAGAGAATATCAAAAGAAATAGAAGAATATAATTGAATGAGTTTTCCCAAGATAAGGCGCTTGATAGAGAGAATTACCGACCTCGAAAGTGTGTTTAGATGGTCCTATTTATAGTGTTCAGTGCCTAAGGGGCTGAGGTTTTGATCCTACGGTCGAGATTAAACCCCCTAAATCCAATGGCTGAGAGTTAAGATCGAAAAAGAGGCAAAAAACTAGAAAATTTCTAAAACTGGGAGACATGATCGCCGGAGCCAAGAGATGACCGCCAAGCACAAAGAAATGACCGCCAAGCACTAAGGATGACCGTCAAGCCCGTAGCAACAGTGCACGCCTATTCCTATTTTGACCGGGTTTTCCTTATTTTTACTCCAATCTGATTCTTGTATGCAAAGTAAGGATTCTCAGACCAGAAAGACTCCCTTTTCTTGAGGAAAACTCCACATTACTTCCATATTATCTCAATTACTTTACCCTCACTCCAAGGATCTCAAATTATTCCTCTTTTCTCCACATTATAGGCAAAATAATTATCTAACTTACATTGGGCCTCTAATCCAACGAAAATCACAGACAAATAAGTCAGAAAATACGTGCTAAGCCTGGGTCTCATGGGTTGTCCATGAATTTATTAATTGGGTTCCTAAGCCAAATTAAAGTCCAAAAATTAATATAGTTAACCTTGGGCTCTAAAATACAATTATAATTCAATAACATAAATGGATGGCTAAAATTGAGTGTTCACACCCACTAAGTAGATTCGGTGAACATATTCCACCATTAAAATGACCTTCTGTCATTATATAGTCGACAATCATGATTTTAAGCCATAAGCTCTCATATTATCCTTCTGATAATTTTGCTTAAAATCTGACTCATCTCCACTTATCACTAAGATAAGGAGGCTGTTACCCGTGTGAGAAGGCTAACCTCGTGACTACTCGACACTCTTAAACAAATTGAAAAATATACATAACATCCATCCATATGTATATAGACAAGTCAACTTATTTGATAGCAAGAACATTAAACACAGTTTGTGAATTTTGGAAAAATATTAAGCATAAAGTGAAGTACTTAAGCCTACATGATTTTAATACCTAATGTGTTACACAAACACATCCCAAGGTAAAGGCTTAAATAGTGCATCTGATCACTTGTCTCTTATAGACAAATACATTACATTCACAACCTCGCATACAACAATGCCTTTTGCATAGTTGTATATGATATGTACTTATTTGGTGAAACTAACCATTCTTGGCAATAGAAATTGCAGCCTCACTGTCATAGTTGACTAACACTAGATCATTGTTCTACGCATTATCCACCACATAATCCAAGAATTCGTTCAACCAAATGATTTTTACACTGCCGAAGCGAGAGACACACATTTAGCCTCAATCGCAGACATGATACACATGATCATTTCTTACTACTTTATGGTATGACGCTATCATTTAGTAAGAGCATATATCTAGATGTAGAATTTTCTACCATCTAGATCTTTTCTATGATCAAGACTTCTGTATTCAACCAAGAAAGACCTTTCTTTGCTTGGTGACAAAGATGTAATCAGCAGAATTCTTTAGACATCAATGATCCTTTTTAACTGCTTGTAATATGCTAGGCCTAGGTCGGATTGACATCTATCTGTTAAGCCATTTGCTTAACCAATATCTAGTCAATCGTACACCATAGTGTACAACAAACTTCCGACTGCGCTCCATTATGGAACTTGGCTTACTCATCACTCTCATCAGAAGTCTTAGGACACACGATTTCTCAAAGTATGACATTTATTGATAGGAGTTTAGATAGGACTAATTTGATGCATATTGTATTATTTCAAACCTTTATTAGTGTAATTCTCTTATGAGAAATACAATAATTTCTTGAAATAATATCTTGAAATCTTAATTCCAAGCTTATATGCAATCTCTATGCATAACATCTATCTCGATTGAGATGACAACTAGGTTCTTTACCTCGTTGATTAAACTCCATATCATTTCTAGCTATAAATAAATTACAAACTTACTTGGTACATGCCTTGAGGATTAGAAGACCAATCTAGACTTCAAAGTCTACAAACCATATGTTTGTGGTCCTCTTCAATGAAACATAATCTGTTTCATTCAATCTCCAATGAGAAAGGCATTATTACATCCGTTTGACGTAATCCAAGGTTTAAGTTTGAAATAATAGCTAGAAACACCCATACAAAGGTAAAACTCGCAGAAATCAAGATCGACTCTTGTAATCTATCTCTTTCTGTAGTGTACCTTTTACCTACTAGTTGAGTCTTAAATTTCTCAACTATCCCACTAACCTTAAGCTTGCTTTTGAGAACACATTTGTTCCCAATGGCATTGTGTCCTTCAATGAGATCAACTAATTCTTAAACTTTATAGACTCTCATTGACTCCAACTTTTCTTCAAGTGCTTTTGTCCATTTTTCTTTAGAAGGATTTTGAGAAATCCTCTTCTAGGCTCATCTTATAGGAATATCGTAAAAAGACCCACTTTCTTTGATGATAAATCATCAATGACAGTCTTTTATCAAAATCACACTTAATTGTGATTCAGGTATGTCGTTTCCATTTAGAACAACATGGCTCCCACTCGGATTAAAACACTAATCTCACTCCCACTTAAAACAAGATCTATCTTTATCGCTCCCACTTGGAAAAACAACAAGATTACTTTTATTCGAGCTTAATGATGAGGAAGTTTATTGATGAGAAACTACTTCATCTTCTGTTAAAATCCTCCCGCTCGAATGAGGTAATCCTTGCACGTCTTAATCCTCTTTCTCAAATAAAGATAGGCCTTAACCTACCTCACCCTTCTTAGGAAACTCATTCACAAAGAATGTGACATCTTGTGGCTTATGCTCAGTTACACCCTCACTGTTTTGCTAGCTTATAAACATATAACTCTTGAGGTTAGTGAGTATCTCATAAGATACTTGTCTTCCACTAAAGGCACTTCTTGCCAAGTAGAGGGAAATAATGCATTTAAGCAGCAAAACTTCCATGGTTACTAAAACACTTGGTGGGTATTATTCTAATCCACAACACATGCAGAGTAGTTGTAACTGACAATGTAGGCATACTGTTAAGTATATAGGAAACAATCAATTAAATATTACCCATGTGGCAATAAAGTTTGTGCCCCGATTTACTTAACCGTTAGAGAAGCATTCCATCGCGTCACTTTATAACACATTTTGTCACAGATTATTAGGAATAGTCAACTTAATTCACTATACCCTTTCATCACATACCGCCTTGATTGGATCGACAAAATGATCACAATTAGCGTGAAGAACTTATATCTTCGTATCTATTTAATTTTCTATTAAGCTCATATAGCTTTAGAAACAACTTAATATCTCTAAAAAATTAAAAAATTAAATATATGTAATTGGGCATTAAAAAAAATGATGGATAACATGCTTGATGCCTAGTCCAAACGTGAATCGACCCAGAGATGCCCAGACGGACAAATAGCAATGAAGACTGACTTCAATCACTTTACCAAATGGTCAACAATCAACTAGCTAACACTCACAAATAGACAATTCTACTTGTATAATGCTAGGAAGCAAACATAATTTGCTAACCTTGGCATTCTATGTTGGTTTGTATGACCAAATCTAGCATTATTCGGTAATAAGATTAAAGTCGTATAAAATTGAACCAGAATCAATTTTATAATTTGTCATAAAAACATGTATGGTTGCTAAAACCAAGACATGTCAGAAAATACATCTATCATGTAAGATCAGGTCTTATATGTTACACAAGACTTAACTTGTATGATATGAGTATTTAAGCAACAACCTTATTGTTGCCACTTACATGTCAAAACGTTTAATCTCCATGTTAGACTTAACATTTATCATGTGTAACCCCCCGAATTTTCGTTGTTTATTTCGATGGAATTTTTGGAATTTAATTTCCAATTTTACCCTCGAGGAATTGTTTCGGAAATTTTTGGTTAAGGAAAGTATTTTGTGTTCCTTGGAAATGTTAATTTTAAGTGGGAATTGTTCCCTGATTGAGTCTCTTTCGGGAATAAATCATGTTTCGAGAGTTTGTTGGAGTTTTTATTTGAACTACGTCGTTGTGGGTTTAAAGGAAAGAAATAAAAAAAATAAGAAAAGTAAACCTAGCCCTAAAGCCCAGCGTGTTGACCGCGCCCAAAGTCGTTTGGGTCTTGGCCGGCCAACCCCAATTTCCATTCTTTTTCTTCTTTTTCCTTCTTTCTCTCCTTTGTTTTCACTTTCCCTGCCCCAACATCTTCCTCCCGAAATCCTCTCCCCAAACCGTGCCAACGGTTACCACATCCCCTTTATCTCGCCCTTTTTCCTTCTTTCTTTTCTCTTCGTCTTTCCCTAACTGATTCGCACCCACTTCCTCTCCCCGACATCAAAATCTCTTTTCTCCACAAAACCCCCAAGCCGCCGCCTCTTCTTCTTTTCTCTTCTTAGTTACACATCGCCGCTGTTGCTGCCTTGGTTCTCTGTTCATCCTCTCGTCACCGCTGTTGCGGAACCGAAGCTGTTGCCACCAAAATTCAGGTAAGCTCGACTCTCCTTCCTTCTCGTTTTCTTGTATGGGTTATTGGTGGTTGTGTTGCTTTGTGTTATGGGTGACGATTGAGAGGTTTTATGGCAGCGGGTGTGTTGGGGTTATTGGTGGCCGGCGACTGTTTGTTGTCATGGTGGCGGTGCTCGGTCGGGTTGGCTGTGGTGCGGGTGTGGGTTTGTGGTGACTTCTGCAGGGTTGCTCTCGTACAGTGGCCTGCGTTGGTGCTCGGGCTTATTCGGACAGTACATTGCGGGTTCAGTGAGGATTCGAGGCTTGGAAGCTCGGAACCAGTTTTGGGCAGTGTTTTCCGCAAGGTTCAAGGTTTGAGTTGCATTGCTCGACGGATCCGAGTAGATCCAAGTTGGACAATAATTTTTCCGGTAAGCCTTCTAAGTCCCCCATTCTTGTTCCAATTTGTTTTTGAGGATTTTGGTTGGTTTTGTTATTGAATTGGATTTCGTTTGGGTTCTTGCTTTGAGCAGTTTTTGCTGTGGCAGTTTGTGGTGGTTCGCTTTTGAGTCTTTGGTGAGCTTTCCGACGAGGTGTTGGCCGGGATCTAACGAGTGGTTACTATCCCTACGAGTAACGGAAATTCAGTAGAACCTTTAGGTTCGTGACTTTTGGAGACGTAGTCGGTGAGAGTAGAACCTTTCTGAGCTTTGACCCTAAACCTTCATAAGTGGATAGTTAGAGTAGGGATTAATCAGTTGAACGTTTCTTTGGCATGCATTCATCATATGTTATGTGGACCTTATGTGTGGTTCTATTTTGACTATAATATAGGATGTGTCGAGGCAGAATGAGGCTTCACTTTTCGAGGCAATTATTATGGCCCAAGTGAGGATGTATAAACCTTTGTATGCTTAACTGCCTACAATGCTAGGAATTTAACTGTCACGGTATTTGACATAGAATTCTTGTTGGCCTTAATGCTATATGCATGTGTCCCTGTTGTTCTGTTGCCTTATTTGCACTGTGAGCTATGTTTATGATTTGCTTATTGTTAAATACCTATTATTGATAGGTTGCCTATTGGTGCTTATGCCATGTCTAAATTACTCATGAAATATTTTTGTTATGGACTATAACATGATATTATGTTTTGGTAAATGTGTGAGGACTTGTGGGCCGGAGGCCTGCACTTGAGAACTATACTCTGATTTTACACATCCCTGGATAAACATAATATATGGCACACTGGAAAGTATAAGAATAACTGAGAATAAAACATTAAAATTCTACTGTGATATTGACCGGTAGCACCGAGGGGAAGGTTGGGTACCACTCGGGACATTATTGTTAGTGTAATATGCCCAAAAGCCAATCAAAGGATGTTTATTTGTAATCATGTATACACATTAAGGTTATTCCAATAAATATCGTTTATGAGATAAACGCTTGCACATATTTATAACCCTACAATATTTATATATTCTTAAATGTCCCTAGTCGACTATTATTATGGATGGGTTGTAATAATAAATTAAGACTAGCGTATGTTGAGAATTATATGTGATATGAATTCTACATACGGGTACAAGTTAGAGAACTTGTGGACTGGACCGACCCACATAAGAACGCTACATGGAACGTTATATGATTGCCATTAGCGGTTCTTATATGTATTGTCCTTAGACCTGTGATCATCAAGGTTCCCAACATGTGAGTCGTATACTTTGATATTACTCTTGGCTATTTCGTAAATGAGTAGACTTAGTGTAACCATTGGGTATATGATAAATGTGTAGTGGGTTTTGTATGATCCAGAGGGGATTCGTCCAACCCATATAACGGGTATATTATTGGTTGGTTTCTTGATAGAGTTTAACTGTAAATGCACGGCCGTGCTCGGATTATGATATGGTGATATCATTAGTATCCGTTTTACACAGTTAGCTCGAGGATCAAGAAACTGAGATTAAACATATGCGAGATTGACATATTCCATGTCTCGTGTTTAATCTTGATAATGGGACGAGGGGACGATGACATGCTTACGAGGCATATTGAATCAGTACTGATCTTGTCGTTCGGGTAGCAATGATGTGTTGCTAGACGCCGCTCTTTGCTTATAATTGTAAATGAGTTTACAATTATTGCCGGACGTTACAAGTGCCTACAGGGTCACACACTTAGAATCGTTGATTCGAGTAGGTGGTTGAACCATGGTTGGACCATGGTTCGACCAGGCATGGTTGGACCGTGGTTGGACCAGGGTCGTTTTGGGCTGGTTTGATTCACTGATTGTCAGAATTATTGAGCCAAACCTGATGGCATGTGATGTGTATTCCCATTAGTGCATAGTGGAGACATGATTAGACTAGATAGTGGTGGAATCTTAATCATGTTGGATGGACCATTTTGTTGGCCATTCTTGTCTCTAATAATCTATGCATTTATTAGAGTGAGTAATCAGATTACTCTACACCTTGCATTCTGATTTTTCAGAGCATCAAGAACACACACTCACCCTTTCATTCTTTGAGAAAGAAAGAAGAACACAAAACACCACACAACTCCCGGAAATCCGCAGCTAGCACTGCTATTCGGGAGAGCTCGGGTTGGAGATCGTGAGACGGTTTTCGGCTAGTCATCGACGGTTCTTGTGGATACCGTAGAAGGGCGGGATTTCTGTCCGGCTCTTGCTGATTCGTCCCTACAGTTGGGTGAAAGACCTCAACCGATTCAGGTACATAAAAATTGTTATTCGGTTTAGCTACCTTTCACTTGGATCCTCCATGTGTATCCGGTTTTTCGCTGCGTATGTTATTGCATTTGATTGTCAGTTTGCATGCCCGGATACTTACAGTGGTAGCGGAGCCTCCTCTTGTGAAGATCTGAACCGAATTAAGTGTTCATATGTTATATGTGATATAGTATGAACACGCTAGTATATGTGATATGCTGAATTCATTTTGTATATGTGATTTGCTAAATGAGTTATTGAACATGTTGATGTTGTGTTTTTGTTAAAAAGGCTTTGACAACAAGCACTTGATTGGTATGAGATAGCAATCAAGATATTCATGGCAGAAAGTCGAAGGGGTTTGACAAAAAGAAAATCGATCGTCGGTTTTCGTATGGAACGATTGTCATTCTAGCACATCACGACCAAAACATCGATGTTCATCAGATGAACATCGATGTCGACATGGGTTTAGCCTCGGCCGAGCCTACTGAACATCGATGTTGTGAGACAAAACATCAATGTTCTATGAAGGTTGGCCTTGGCAGATTCCCATGAACATCGATGTTCTATGAAGGTTGGTCTTGGCAGATTCCCATGAACATCGATGTTCAAGATTGAACATCGATGTCCAAGAGTTCTGCCGAATTGCTTTGAGAATCCAGAATTCTTAAACATCGATGTTTAAGTTGAAACATCGATGTTCTTGAGTTCTAAAACCTCAAACATCGATGTTTAAATGTTATACATCGATGTTTAAAACTACTGCCTAGTTTTTGGACCTTCGGAACTTTCCAACATCGATGTTCAAGAACCTAACATCGATGTTCTTGAGCTCTGCCAAATAGTTTGGAGCTCCAGAGCCTCAGAACATCGATGTTCAGATCAAGACATCGATGTTCTTGAGATCCAGAGGCCATTGGATATCAATGTTCAAGCTAGGACATCGATGTTCATGAGCAATGCCAAGTGGTTGGCGAGAATCAGATTCTCACAACATCGATGTTCACGTTTAAACATCGATGTGCACTTGTAATTTTGGTTTCCAAATTTACAAACATCAATATATGATTCATCAAGAACATGCATGTAATGTATTGGAATAATATATTGATGAAAATATTAAGTTCTTCTTGTGTTGCCTTCCATGATAAGCACTCATCATTGCTTAGATCAACACTTGGTAGGTTTTGCCAAAGCAAGGTGCCAATGTTTATCCTAGCAAGGTGCGACGCGATAATTGTAATATCGGAACTGCTTATTATGGTGTTGAACTTAACTAGGTCATCTTAATAGGATTAAGCACTTAGAGGCAAGGAGTTGAGCTAAGTCTATGAGATAGACAAGAACAAGTGTTGTTCACTCAACTATCCAAGAGTTACATGAGATGTAATTGACAAGAGTTGTCTACCTAAATAACTATGAAGTAAGCGATCAGCCAAAGCTGACTTATCTAGTAATGAAATACGGATCTTGGCCTACTTATATGATTGTCTTGATTCATATAGTAGGAGCATCATTTAATAGAATTCTTTGTTAAATGATTTTTTATGCATGACTCTTATTTGTGTGAGTTGATCATTGTTGTAGAATTTCCATAGCACAAAACACTAGCACAATGTCACTGCGATTTGTCCTTGAGAAGGAAAAGTTGAATGGGAATAACTTCCTAAAATGGTATCGCAACTTGAGGATAGTCCTCAAACAAGAAAAGAAGTTGTATGTCCTTGAAGGGCAAGCTCCAAATGAACCGGCGCCTAATGCTTCTAGGGCGGAAAGAGATGCTTACAAGAAGCATGTTGATGATGCATTGGATGTTGCATGCCTTATGCTTGTTAACATGGACTCTGAGCTTCAGAAGCAACATGAGACCTTGGGTGCGTTCGATATGATCGAACATCTGAAAATGCTTTTTGAAGAGCAAGCAAGGCATGAGAGGTATGAGACCTCTAAGACATTGTTCCAATGCAAGATGGCTGAGTCATCACCGGTGAGACCAAATGTGCTCAAAATGATTGAATACATTGAGAGACTTGAGGGTCTAGGTTTTCCTTTGCAAAAGGAGTTGGCTGTTGATCTAGTCCTGCAATCGTTGCCGGATAGTTACAGCCAATTGGGTTAATTACGTTTGGACCCCCTGAATTCAAGTTTATTTTTCAATAACCACTTGAACTTTTTTTTCGTCAATTCACCACCTGAACTCCCAATTTCGTTGCAATCGGTGCTTCCGTCCATGTACCGTCAGTTGCACAAACGAAAATCACGAATTGGCGACACGTGTTTTAATCCTGGCCGTCCATTTTTTCCATTAAATTTATTTCCACAAAAAATTAAATAAAATTCAAAAAAAAAGGAAAATGGAAAAAAATATTTTTTTCTATTTTTTTCCTTCCCTCTGCTTTTCTTTTTTTCTTCATCCTTTTTTCTCTTTTCTTTTTTTCCTTCCTTCCTTCCCATTTTTTTTTCTCTTCTTCTTCTTTTCTCTTTTCTTTTTCTTCTTCCTCCCTCCATACTCCTCGCTCCTCCTCCTCCTCGCCGCCCCTCCTTCCCCTACCCATCGCCACACCAAGTTCTCTGCCATTGCCTACACCATCCTCACCCAGGACCTCGCCGACCAGCTCGCCTTCGTCGATGCCCTCCCTGTCAATGGCCTCCACTGACTACTCCGTCACTACCGGCTCCGACCTCTGCATCATCTCTTGACGCCGACCCTTAAGAAACGGATGAAACAGACGAGTGCTGCGTTGACGGCAGGGGCAACACGGAGGGTGAAGAATCGGATGCAGGCAGAGACAGGATTGTGAGAGGAAAGCTGGAACCAGAGACGGTGGAGGATGTGGTCACCGGAGGAGTAGGAGGAGGAGGATGGGGAGGACATGGGCTGGAGGTAGCCCAGACGGCTTGCTTTGCGAGGCGGCTGCGGATGGAGATATCGTGGGAGGAGGAGCGGGGTGTAGGGGTGGCGGCGGGGGAGTTGATGAAGGCGCCGATCGGGGAAGGGAGGAGATCTTTGATTGAGGTGTAAGGGGAGGAGTTGGAGCGGGAGGGGGAGTAGAACGGAAAGAGCTCGAAGTCGGTACTGGCGGTGTGGGGAGGAGGGAGGCTAGATGTGGAAGATAGGCTTTAGGGGGATGACGACGGATGCCGTGATAGAGTTCCAACGACGGACGGTGGAGGGAGGCGGTGTTTCTGGTCCCTTCATTTTGGACATAGCCGTGGCGTCGGAGACTTGGAGACTGAGGTTTTGCGTGTGGAGGTGGGAGAAGAAGAGAGGGAGGGAGTGGTGGGGAAAGGAGAGGGATTGGGATTGGGATGCTAGGACAGAGATGAAGTGGCGGGCGACGGTGGTGCTGGATGAGCTAGGCCTTGTTATGGGTGTTGACGGAGGTTGCTGTAGTGGCCCGATGTTTGATGGCTATGGTGTGGTGTTTGATGATGGTGTAGGGTGGCAGTTCGATAGTGGTGGTGATGAGGTATGGGCGGCGAGAAGGAGCGAAGAGCATGGAGGGAAGAAGAAAAAAAAAAAGAAAGAAGAAGAAGAGAAAAATGGGAAGGGAGGAAGAAAAAAAGAAAAGAGAAAAAAGGATAAAGAAAAAAAAAGAAAAGAAGAGGGAAGGAGAAAAAAAAAGTAGAAAAAATATTTTTTTCCTTTTTTTATTATTTTTATTATTTTTTTATTTTTTTGGAAATAAATTTAATGGATAAAATGGGCGGCCAGGATTAAAACACGTGTCGCCAATCCGTGATTTCCGTTTGTGCAACTGACGATACATGGACGGAAGCACCGATTGCAACGGAATTGAGAGTTCAGGTGGTGAATTGACGAAAAAAAAATGTTTGAGTGATTATTGAAAAATAAACTTGAATTCAGGGGGTCCAAACGTAATTAACCCCAGCCAATTTGTCATGAATTTCAATATAAATCATCTTGACAAATCTTTGTCTGAGTTGCTTAACATGTTGGGAACAGTTGAGCAACAAATGAAGGCAAACAAATCCAACAACATTTTGATGGTTGGAAAAGTCAAAGGAAAGGGTAAAGGCAAGTTTTACAAGAAGAAGAAATGTGCCAAAAGGTTTGGTGCATGTGCATCTTCTTGTTCCCATGTGCTGAAACCCAAAGGTGGTATTGCAAAGGAAGGACAATGTTTCCATTGCAACAAACCTGGCTATTGGAAACGCAACTGCCCTGTTTACCTTGAAGAGGTGAAGAAACAGAAGGGAAGTAAGACTTCCACTTCATGTATTTTTGTTATAGAAGCTAATATCTCTATCTCTGCATCATGGGTATTAGATACCGGATGTGGTTCTCACATTTGTGTAAATGTGTAGGAACTGAGAAAGAGTAGGAGATTGGCAAAGGGTGAGATAGACCTGCGCGTGGAAAATGGAGCAACAGTTGCTGCATTAGCCGTAGGAACTTACTATCTTACCTTACCGAGTGGTTTGGTTTTAGAACTAGACGATTGTTATTATATACCGACCATGAGCAGGAATTTGATTTCTGTGTCTTGTCTTGACAAGAAAAGGTTTTTATTTTGTAATAAAGGACAAATGTTGTTCTATTTATTTCAATAATGTTTATTATGGTGGTGCATATTTAAGCAATGGTTTGTATGTTCTTAACCTAGAAACCGCAATCTATAACGTTAATACGAAGAAGGTTAGGATGAACGATTCTAATGAAACCTATCTTTGGCATTGTCGATTGGCCATATAAACGAGACTCATATATCTAAACTACATAAAGATGGACTTTTAGACTCATTTGATTTTGAACCATTTGAGACATGTGAGTCATGTTTGTTAGGCAAGATGACAAAGGCTCCTTTTACCGGTAAAGGTGAAAGAGCTTCAGACTTGTTAGGTCTTATACATAGTGATGTATGTAGACCGATGTCGACACAAGCTAGAGGTGGATTCCAATACTTCAATACATTTACTGACGATTTCAGTAGGTATGGCTATGTGTATCTAATGAGACACAAGTCAGAATCCTTTGAAAAGTTCAAAGAATTCAAGAATGAAGTACAGAATCAACTCGGCAAGAGCATTAAAATGCTTCGATCAGATCGAAGAGGTGAATACTTAGGCCGAGAATTTCTTGATCATCTAAAGGAGTGTGGTATAGTATCACAACTCACTCCACCGGGTACGCCTCAATGGAATGGTGTATCCGAAAGGAGGAATAGAACCTTGTTAGACATGGTTCGTTCGATGATGAGTCACGCTGACCTTCCTTCTTTATTTTGGGGACATGCATTATTGAGTGCTGCATTTACACTTAACCGTGTTCCATCTAAATCCGTCGAAAAGACACCATATGAGATATGGACTGGGAGGCGTCCCAATTTGTCTTTTATGAGAATTTGGGGTTGTGAGGCTTACGTGAGACGTGGAGCATCAGATAAACTTGGCCCTAAATCCGATAAGTGCCTCTTTGAAGGATACCCTAAGGAAACTAAAGGGTATTATTTCTACAATCCCACCGAGCACAAAGTGTTTGTTGCTCGGACTGCTATTTTTCTAGAAAGAGAATTAATTTCTAGAAGAATCAGTGGGAGGAAAATAGAACTCAAAGAAGTTCGAGATATTGAGGCTGAGATGGAACAAGGACAAGAACCACAAGATGTTGTGGATGAGAATCCTGTGCCTGTAACACATGGACTGCGTAGGTCGGTTAGGACTCGGTATGAGCCTGAGAGATATGGATTTCTTATCACTCATACTGGGGACGTGATGCTCATAGAAGAGGATGAGCCCACTTCCTATCAGTAGGCCATCATGGGTCCAGACTCTAAGAAGTGGCTGGAAGCCATGAATTCGGAAATGAAATCCATGTATCAAAACAAGGTATGGACCTTGGTTGATCCACCTGAAGGGGTAAAACCCATAGGGTGCAAGTGGGTCTTTAAGAAAAAGACCGACATGGATGGTAATGTGATTACCTATAAAGGGCGATTGGTGGCGAAAGGTTTCAAGCAAGTTCATGGTATTGACTATGATGAAACTTTCTCGCCAGTTGCCATGGTTAAATCCATCCGGATTCTACTGGCTATAGCGGCATACTATGATTATGAGATATGCAAATGGATGTCAAAACCGCTTTCCTTAATGGAAATCTTTTAGAGGATGTGTACATGACACAACCTGAAGGTTTTTTCAATCCAGAGAATGCCAATATGGTATGCAAGTTGCAGAGATCCATTTATGGATTGAAGCAAGCTTCTAGGAGTTGGAATCTTCGTTTTAATGAAGTGATCAAAGAGTTTGGTTTCATTAAAAATGAAGTTGAACCATGTGTTTACAAGAAGGTTAGTGGGAGCATTATTGTTTTCTGGTTGTTGTATGTTGACGACATCCTACTCATTGGGAATGATTTCCGACACTACAGTCTGTAAAGGCTTGGTTAGGGAAGAATTTCTCAATAAAGGACTTAGGAGAAGCAGCCTATGCGTTAGGCATAAAGATCTATAGAGATAGATCTAAAAGGCTTATGGGGCTAAGTCAGAGTATATATATTGACAAGGTTCTAAAGAGGTTTAGCATGCAAGATTCCAAGAAAGGATTCTTGCCCTTGTCACATGGCGTAGCTCTCTGAAAGAATCAATGTCCTAGTACGACTAATGAGAGAGAGCGGATGAGTAAGATTCCTTATGCTTCTGCAATAGGATCTATCATGTATGCCATGCTATGTACTCGACCGGATGTCGCTTATGCTTTGAGTGTCACAAGCAGATATCAAGCTGATCCCGGTGAGAGTCACTGGACAGTGGTTAAGAACATCCTTAAGTACTTGAGAAGGACTAAGGATGCATTCCTGGTTTACGGAAGCGTGGATGAGCTTGTTGTAAAGGGCTACACAGATGCTAGCTTCCAAACCGATAGGGATGATTTTAGATCGCAGTCAGGTTATGTGTTTTGTCTTGGAGGTGGTGCTGTATGCTGGAAGAGTTCAAAGCAAGAGACAGTTGTCGATTCTACAACCGAGGCTGAGTACATTGCTACCTCAGATGCGGCGAAAGAGGCTGTCTGGATCAAGAAGTTCGTAACTGAACTTGGGGTAGTTCCGAGCATTGAGAGTCCGATTGAGCTCTATTGTCATAACAATGGGACAATCGCATAGGCTCAGGAACCTAGACACCACCAGAGATCCAAACATCTTCTCCGACGCTATCATATTATTAGAGAGATCATAGATAGAGGCGATATCAGACTGTGCAGTGTTCCATCTGAGAACAATGTAGCAGATCCGTTAACACAACAGAAGCTTGATGGTCATGCTGCGCCCAATGGTATTAGATACATGTATGATTGGCTTTAGTGCAAGTGGGAGATTGTTAGTGTAATATGCCCAAAAGCCAATCAAAGGATGTTTATTTGTAATCATGTATACACATTAAGGTTATTCCAATAAATATCGTTTATGAGATAAACGCTTGCACATATTTATAACCCTAGAATATTTATATATTCTTAAATGTCCCTAGTCGACTATTATTATGGATGGGTTGTAATAATAAATTAAGACTAGCGTATGTTGAGAATTATATGTGATATGAATTCTACATACGGGTACAAGTTAGAGAACTTGTGGACTGGACCGACCCACATAAGAATGCTACATGGAACGTTATATGTTTGTCGATAGCGGTTCTTATATGTATTGTCCTTAGACTTGAGATCATCAAGGTTCCCAACATATGAGTCGTATACTTTGATATTACTCTTGGCTATTTCGTAAATGAGTAGACCTTAGTGTAATCATTGGGTATATGATAAATGTGTAGTGGGTTTTGTATGATCTAGAGGGGATTCGTCAACCCATATAACGGGTATATTATCGGATGGTTTCTTGATAGAGTTGAACCGTAAAATGCATGGCCATGCTTGGATTGTGATATGGTGATATCATAGGTATCAGTTTTACGCGGTTAACTCGAGGATCAAGAAACCGAGATTGAACATATGCGAGATTGACATATTCTATGTCTCGTGTTTAATCTTGATAATGGGACGAAGGGACGATGACATGTTTGCGAGGCATATGAATCAGTACTGATCTTGTCGTTCGGGTAGCAATGATGTGTTGCTAGATGCCGCTCTTTGCTTATAATTGTAAATGAGTTTACAATTATTGCCAGACGTTACAAGTGCCTATAGGGTCACACACTTAGAATCGTTGATTCGAGCAGGTGGTTGAACCGTGGTTGGACCATGGTTCGACCAGGCATGGTTGGACCGTGGTTGGACCAGGGTCGTTTTGGGCTGGTTTGATTCACTGATTGTCAGAATTATTGAGCCAAACCTGATGGCATGTGATGTGTAATCCCATTAGTGCATAGTGGAGACATGATTAGACTAGATAGTGGTGGAACCTTAATCATGTTGGATGGACCATTATGTTGGCCATTCTTGTCTATAATAATCTATGCATTTATTGGAGTGAGTGATCAGATTACTCTACATCTTGCATTCTGATTTTTCAGAGCATCAAGAACACACACTCACCCCTTCATTCTTTGAGAAAGAAAGAAGAACACAAAACACCACAGCTAGATGTTTCTGAACGCACCCTCCGGGAGCCGATAGCCACTCGAGGTTTATCGGTGGTTTTTATGCCTTAGAATCTACCTCTTCTGAGGTACGACACTTGGGTTTCATACCCAAATCTGATTAGATGCGCTACCGAGACTTGACTCACAGTAGAGGGCCCTGAATAATAAAATACTCAAACCATAATAAGATATTTGAATATAATTGTGAACACCCCAAATTTGATCCACTAATATTGTATTAAGTTATGAATATACTGTTGTTTATGGATTAATGAGATGATTCGATCCTTAGATGAAATGTGTTTGTAATTTAATAGAGTATTAAAAATTATTAATTTCGAATTTTTGATCATTTAACTTAGAATTATTGAGATGATTTAATTCTGGATTTAATGTATTTGAGGATTTGGATTTAATAAAATGTGGATATTTAATTATTTTAGGCCTATTATTTATTTTTGACCCATTTGGGATGATTTTGGGTTTTTAAATGAATAAGAGCCTGGATCAATTAAATATGGACCCTCCAGCAATAAAGGCCTGACAAAAACACTGAGCTTAGAGGTCCTTTGGTCTAAATTTCATCAAGAAATTCGGATTAAAACATTTTCATATTGTGTTTTTGTGTTTATGGAAAATAAAGTGGAGTGAGAACGAGAAAAACCAAATTAGGAAGAAGGGTGAGGGTATGTTACAAGTTAGGAGTGTTTCTGGAGCGTAAAACAGGCAGAAAACATATTAGGAAAGGCGTGGGAATCAAGTAGGACCAGAATTATGAGGATCAAAACCGGAAAGGAAAGAACTATTTTGGAAACAGGTGCCTGCGGACATGGCGACATGACCGCCAGCACCTGGCGGGCTAGGAAGGATGACCGCCAACACGTAGTGGACATCGTGAGATGACCTCCAGTGCTTGGCGGGCATCGCTCCCAGTTTTGGCAGTTTTTCGATTATTTCCTGTTCACTTGATTTCGAGTATCTACCTTTGGATCTAGGGATTCAATCTCGACCCTTAGATCAACACCACATCCAGACCCCCAAGACACTATAAATAGGACCCCCATTCACTCTCAAAACTCACCAATTTTCTCTCTTTCCCCTCTACACACACATAAGCTAGGTGCTTGGAAAATTCTCTGATTCCAAGCTTAGGAGCCCTTTCTAGGGTTGAAGTGTTGGCCCAAAAGTGCCTAAGAGGGGAGGGGTGAATTAGGCTTTAAAATGTTTTCGGACTGTGAGATCTGGTTTTTGAGAAACCAAATCTCTCTGATGCAAGAAGAGTGCTTAGATTAGGAAACCGAGTAAGAAAGACAGAGAGAAATTGACACATGTATTTTAGAGTGGTTCTCCCTCACCAGGTACCTCCACTACCTAAATGTTCATTCCTTTAGGATTTGAAACACTCACTATATTCAGGTTTTTGCGAGATCAACCTTAACCTTTACAAACACAAGCTTTTCTAGGCTAAGCTCAAACCTTTACAAGTTTTTTATAGGCTAAACTCTAACCTTACAAGCTTTTCACAGGCTAAGCTTTAACCTACCCTCAAATCTAATCCTAGACTTGAGTACCCAGCAAAACTAAACCAAGTTTTGGTTACAAATTACCCCTTAGAAAGTGTTTCGCACAGTAAGTATAAAAACCAGATCAGATACCAAATCTTTTAGCTCAAGTATGCACTCAGATATTGCACAATTGTTGGAATAAGCTTCCAGAGGTGTAAATGCTCCTCTTTATAGAATCTGAGTGTGGGGGAAAAGCTCCTGCAATAGCTCCTTGTACTCTAGTTGACTTCAGTTCAATAAAAGCTTCAGTTTGGTGCCGTTATGCATGTCAACTCCTTTGTTGCAAAGTATTACCAAATCTGGAAAGTTTGGACCACCTTCTGGTGTTGAGTAGGAGTTAGGTGGGAACATCTTCTGCACTTCCATAAAGCCTTCCCTCTTACTTGTTCATCAATTCAAACGGCTGGAAGTGGGATTTAAATGCTTGCAGGACTATACGCAACTTGCTCAAAAAGTTGATAGTGACAGCTTTAGAGATATGGTATCGGTAAAAACCATATGTCGTTTATGCAAGATATGGTATTGATAAAAACCTTATGTTGTGTGTCTACGATATGGTATCAGCAGAAACCATAATTTTCCTGTAAGCGAAAATCAACACAAGCAAAGCTAGCAATACACTTGTAATTTGTTAGTCATCAAAACCAGATAATCAACATGGTTAATCATAGTTTATCATTAAGAGGTGATTATCCCTAATTTTTGGTCAACAATCTCCCCTTTTTTTATGATGACAAATTTGTGTTGATTTTACTCATAACAAGGGCTTTGAAAATATACTTATGTTTTGAAAAGCTCACCCTATTTTGTTGCTCTTCCTTTTGAAAACAATTTTGTAATTCCACAAGGATCAATTTTGAAAACACATGTAGCATTCCTTGTGAATTTTATATTGGTATACAACAGCCAACAATAGATCTCCCCCTATAGTTTTCTCTTTCTGCATAAAAGATTAGTTGAATGCATAATAACAGATACGAAGTTGCGTAGCATAAATTTTGGTTTGTGGCAGAAACTAAATTATAGACTCAAGTGTGGTTTTTCATAGAAACCAGATTTTCAATTCCACACTTCCTGCATAAGACTTAATGGGATTAAGCATATATGGTTTTAGCACCAACCATATCATAATGGTAGCATCAACTAATGCTTTTCAACAATGCCTGCATAATCAAGCACATGTACATTTTTCTCTGATGTTTTAGTTTTTCGCAGAAACCATAACCAATGTTCCTGCATAGGTCAATCAACACAACATCAAATTTCTCCCCCTTTTGGCATCAACAGAAAGGGAATAATAGGAACATAACAAAAATCATGCAAAATTTTAACCATTCGAAAGAGCTATATTCAAACATAATATCCCAAAAAGATAGAAAATATTCGATAGCAACCAAATTAAAAGCCAAATAAATAGAACCAATAAGTAGAACCAAGTAGGAAAACCAAGATGAATGCAATGCATGATTTCTAAGGCTTCAGATCTAAAAGGGCTTCAGTCATCATCAAAGGATACTTGAGGAGGGAATCGGGAAAGAACCAGTTGAAATTGTGCCATCATCTCCTCCTTAAGATCAGCGATATCATCACAGATATCATCCATGTCAGTCTCTAAAAGAATCATCCATGTTCCAGATCATCCAACATGGTTTTCTTAGCAATTTCCCCAGCACAAATCACTTCATACTGCCCATTTGCGCCAATCTTGATGCTCATATTGGACAAGGTTTTGCGGTCGAGGAGTCCAACAGGCTGAAGTTAGCATTTTTTTATGATTTCACACCAAACCTTTTTGTAATCATGATAACCAATCGTCCATGACTTCTGGATCTATAAAGAGCCATATGATGGAGAACTTGATATTCCCAAAAAACTGGACTCTTCTCCATTAGGCAAGCAACAAGCCATAGATCATGATTGAAGATCTCATTGAAGTGCCAAGGACGTGGCAAGAATACTCAGGTGAGTATAAACAATACAGGTCTAGCAAGCGGGGTAGTCTACTGATATGTACCTTTCTGGTTGGAACCATACACCATTCTTGTTTGCTGACTGTAAAAGAGTGCTCCTCTAATGTTCACTTCAACACCGGACTTGGTGTCGTAGTGCTTGATAGTCACTTTCTTGGGCTTCAGCACATCTCGGATAATTTCTTCAGTCACCTTGATCTTTTTGCCCAACACAGTGCTCACCAGATACTTGACCTTTTTATTTTTGTCCATCATGATATGCAAGTTTGTATAGAATTCAGCCACAATATTCTCATCTGTTTGGACCTACAAGGTTGCCAAATAATCGAGCTTGAAGTGCTTCAAGATAGGAGTGATTCCGAGACCTTCAAAGTCTTTCAAGACCACATTGAAGTCTTTGGTAAATGTTGTGAACTGCTTCGTCCCATCCTCTTTCTTAACCAACGCATCAGACTTGGCCTTAGCACTTGTCTTGGCCTTTTTCTTTGGAGGCTCAGGAATTTCTTCTTCTTCTTCTTCTTCTTGTTCCTCTTTTGATTCCTTATTATCCTTATTGCTATCCTCAACATCCTCATCATCTTTTTCTTCTTCTTGTTCTTGTTCTTCTTCATCCTCTTCTTCCTTCTTAATATCTTCATCATGTTCTTCATCTTCTTCTTGATCTTACTCTTCATCACCATGCTCGTCAGATTCAACATTGTCTTTATCTTTCTCCTTCTCATCATCTGAATAGTATTTGGAGAGGAAATCATCTGCATCTTTCTCTTCGAGATCTGGTTCTTCATCTACCAAATCATCCTTTGCATTCTCGTACTCTACATTCTTGCCAGAGTCACCGCTCTTGACTCTTTTTCTTTTCTTAGAAACTTCTGCTTCAGCCATTTCTTTATAAGAATCAGAATCAATCAAATGGACTCCAATATTTTGCTTCTTCTTCTGTCTAGTCTGCCTAACAATCCCCTTTTCAAGAAGGCGAGCACTCAGTTTTCTCATTGCTGAAGACTTGGTTTTTCCATAAACCACATCTATAGTCTTCTTCTATTTTGGCACATCACGCTTGTGGCTGACCCAAACTTTCCAGACCGCTTTTCCAACTCCTTTTCATTATTGGAGGCTGACCCATCATGAGCCTCTTTTACTACTTTCTTCTTCTCCTTATTTGGTTTTTCCACTACCATATCTTCATTCTGCTTCAATGTTTCTTTTGCAACTTCATTGGCAATCTTCAGAATATCCGAAGATGTTTGATCATCCTGGTTCTTCTCCTTAGATTTCTCAGCCAGTTCATCCTTCTGTATAGTAGATATGGTTTGACTAACAACTATATCCATCTTTTCATCTCGAGATGTGGTTTTGCCAACAACTAGATCTCTTACTTTTTGCGTATCATCTTCAATGTGTTTCAGGTCAGTAGCAACATTCATATCCTCTACATCTTCTGTTAATGCACCTTCATCCGTCGGCACTACTGGTCTCAAGACATCTAAGAAGTATTCCCTCGCGGTTTTCTCATCATGTTTTCCATATCTTCTTATTATGCTAGAAGTAACAAAATTTACTTCTTCAATAGTAGGACCAATAGAAAGGATTTTACTAGAACCCTGTATGTTCTTTACTGCCCACTGCACTGCATCATACAACAATTTAACACCGGGATTGCCTTCTTTAACAGGAAAAATATTCTTCTTAGCATATTTGGGATCATAAAGCCTTTCTAAAGCTAACCTAGTAGTATTCAAAATAGTAGATGGAGATTTTGGAATACTACCCGAATTTTTTGATTTCGTTGCTTCAGACTTCTGCATCTCCTTCCCCTTCTCAATTTTGACTTTCATCAGTTCATCTGCTCTCAACTTCTTGAAACCTTCGGAGGCAGATTTTACCGATGATGTTTTGCTTGTGCTGGTGGCTTTCTCTTTTGTTTCGGTTGAGTGTATTTTAACAGGTGTCTTTGTAGAGGAGACAGATTTTGGTCGTTGTGAGGATGCTCCCTGTAGGAGAGAGAAAGACTCACGGGATATAGGGACGGTTTGCAATAACTCCTCCACTACTCTTTGTTTTCCCTGACTGATATGGAAAACATAAAATGGTAACTACCTTTTTTTGCAAAACCCAACTGCCATATTTCTGCCTTTCTTCTAACTTCGGTTATTAACCGTTGGCTGCTGAGAAATGTTTTTTTCCCAAAAATCATATTTCCATGATATCAGCTTGTAGATGGTTTCTTGTGAAACCAAAACTTTCCAAATTTCCCTTCAGCACCTTTGATGATTCAAACACCTTTTGAACGTGTCCACATTTGCTTGAATACATAGTGCTTGTGTACTAGTGTTATGAATGCAATGTCCTAGTATGATGCATGAACATATAAGCATAGATATGGTTTTTGCAGCAACCAGATTTACTCACAGACTTCTAAGGTAGATTGCATATTCCCAACTCAAGTCTGATTTTTGTGAATTGCTCCTCTTTGAGTGGCTTTGTGAAAATATCAGCAAGTTGATTTTCAGTCGGGTTTTTGGGTTTTATGGGCCCCCATGTTTAGTGGTTTGGCCAATTATATACCCCGATATTTTTTTTGAACGGTTATATACCCCGACTTTGCATGGGCAGGCCAAACGTGGTCCCCTGGTCAGGTACCTGCTGACTTGGAGGGCTGCCTGGATTTGAGGTCTGTGAGGTGCTCCAAAACGACATCGTCTCGCACCAAAACGACGTCGTTTTAGGGGCATGGGTGGACACGTCAGATCCATGTGTCTGTGTGGGCTCCGTGTGTTACCAACCCCAAATTCCTTACCCAACCGACCTGAAATCTAATGGATACCGAAACGAAAGCTGACCTGATTTTGATTATTTATTTAATTATTTTTCTTTCTTTTTCTTTTTCTTTCTCCCAACCATGACCAATCAATATTTTTTTCTATTATCTTCTTTTTCAAAAACAAAAGAAATATTTATATAGAGAAGAATGAAAAATTAAAAAAAATTAACACGTTTTGTAAATAAAAAGAATAAGACTGACACAGTGACACTTAGCCATACTGTGACCATTAAATATTTTTTATATTTTTTTCAAAAACAAAACAAAAAAAAATTTATATAAAGAAGAATGAATTTTTTTTTCATCCCATCTCTTTCCATTGTCCATCCCTATTTTTTTCTCCCCCTCTCTCCTCTTTTTATCGGCAAAACCCACTTCCCCATTCCTCTATGTCTTTCTTCCTTCCCCTCCGCCACTACCACCCACCATCACCACCTACCACCCACCATCACCATCACCAGAGAAAGAAACCCCAAATACCACTCCCTCGATCCCTTTTTTTCACCTGTAAATCAACCATCAACACCAGGTTCTGTCTGCTTCCCTTCGACTAGAAGCCACCGCCATCACCTCCGGCTCACACGCCGTGTACTAAGCGAGACACAGAGAGGATGGGAGTCTCTCCGTTATTACTCCAAGCCTCTCCCTCTTCTCTCTCTTTTACATCCACAGATTGAATTGGTTGTCCCGTAGTTACTTTGGGTATGGGTTGTTGTGTCTTTTTGTGTGTGGATTATAAGTATCCGGGCATGCAAATTGACAATCAAATGCAATAACATACGCAGCGGAAAAACCGGATACACATGGAGGATCCAAGTGAAGGGTAGCTAAACCTTTTGACACAACCAAACAAACATACCTGAAACGGTTAGGATCTTTCACCTAACTGAAGAACCGAATCAGCAAGAGCCGGACAGAAATCCCGCCCCTCTACGGTATCCACACGAACCGTCGATCATAGCCGGAAACCGTCTCACGATCTCCAACCCGAGTACTCCCGAACCGTGGTGCTAGCTACGGATTTCCGGGAGCTATGTGGTGTTTGATGTGTTCTACTTTCTTTTCTCAAAGAATGGGTGTGAGTGTGTTCTTTTCAAAACTGAAACCTCTCACTCTCAAGTCTGAAAAATCTGATGGCATAGCAAAATGAGCACACATTAATCAGATTATTCACACCCACTATTCCCACTCACAAAAATGATAGACAATGGCCAACACACTTGGCCATCATGATTAGCCTTTTGTCCAATCTTGTCTCCACTAGTGCTAATGGGATTACACATCACTTGGCACCAGGTTTGGCTCAATAATTCTGACAATTAGTGAACCAAACCAGCCCAAAACCAACCCTGGTCCAACCACGGTCTAACCATGGTTCAACCACCTGCTCGAATCAACGGTTCTATGTGTGTGACCCTATAGGCACTTGTAATGTTCGACAATAATTGTAAAATCTCATTTTACAATTATAAGCAAAGAGCGGCGTCTAGCAACACATCATTGCTACCTGAACGACAAGATCAGTACTGATTCTATATGCCTCGGAACATGTCATCGTCCTTTCGTCCCATTATCAAGATTAAACCGAGATATGGAAAACGTCAATCTCGTATATGTTTAATCTTAGTTTCTTGATCCCCGAGTTAACTGTGTAAAACGGATACTCATGATATCACCATATCATATAATCCGAGCATGGCCATGCATTTAACAGTTCAACTCTATCAAGAAGCCCATCTGATAATATACCCGTTATATGGGTCGGACGAATCCCATCTTGATCAATCAAAACCCACTACACATTTATCATATACCCAATGATTACCCTTAAGACCACCCAGTTACGGGTGACTAGGAATAATATCAAAGTATACGACTCATATGCTGGGAACCTTGATAATCTCAGGTCTAAGGACAATACATATAAGAACCACTAATGACAATCATATAACGTTCCATGTAGGGTTCTTATGTGGGTCGGTCCAGTCCACAAGTTCTCTAACTTGTACCCGTATGTAGAATTCGTATCTCATACAATTCTGAACATACACTAGTCTTAATTTATTATTACAACCCATCCATAATAATAATCGTCTAGGGACATTTAAGAATACAAAATATTCTAGGGTTATAAATATGTGCAAGCGATTATCTCATAATCATATTTATTGGAATAACCTCAATGTATATACATGACTACAATCATCTATTGATTGGCTTTTGGGCATATTACTAACATGGATGCCATTGGAATTTTGCGGAGTCAGTGTGGTTCTTTGAAGGAAAGTAGAAGGAAAGAATTGCAAGGTTTATTCTGTAAAACAATGGGTCTGTGAAGTTTGGTGTTCTGGGTGAGGAAGGAGAAGCAATTTTTGTGTGTTTTGCATTTATGAATTTGTGTAAAGAAGAGGAAGAAAGAGTACGAATAATTGTAGTATGATTTGCGGGTGGATTTGCAATGGCACCCTCATTTGTGGCAGGAGGAGTGCTTGGTGTTGCAGTGGTGGTTTGATTTGGTTTCGCCGATTACTTGGTTGCCGGTGATGGTGGTGCTTGCTCCGCGGTGAAGAGGAAGAGGAAAATAGGCACGACGTCGTTTAATATATTTTTTTTGGGTATATACAGGCAGTAGCTGACTCTTCTTAAAATATTGTGTTTATTTTTCGTTTTCAAACGGTTTTAGAATGAATTTATAACATAAAATTAATTCTAGGTGATTATGACATCATTTGTTTGTTTTAATTTTTTAAAATTTAGTTCTACCATCAGAAAATGAGTTAAGAATAAATATTTATTTTTTTAATTTTTGTGTTTCTAAGGTTCAGATTTGATGTTATTATTATTATTATTATTATTATTATTATTATTATTATTATTATTATTATTATTATTACAAATTATAGGAGGTATTTTTTAAAAAAATTCAAACTAGTTGCGGGGTGGGTTTTTGGGCCGGATTTTTCGTTATCCATCCGGTTTTTGTGGCGGTTCAGTCAAGTGACCGGGTTGGTAACGTACGGACCCTACATAGACACTTGGATCTGATGTGTCCACCTAAGCAACTAAGACGACGTCGTTTTTGCACGAGACGACGTCGTTTTGAAACACTTCCCAAGCACCAAATCTGGGCAGCCCTCCACGTCAGCAGGTACCTGACCAGGGGATCACGTTTGGCCTGCCCATGCAAAGTCGGGGTATATAACCGGCCAAAAAAAATGTCGGGGTATATAATTGGCCAAACCACTAAACATGGGGGCCTAAAAAACCAAAAACCCATTTTCAGTCTTGACAAACTCAATGGCCACATCTTTCTTCAATACATGATCTTGGATAAAATGTTGTCGAACTTCAATATGCTTGGTCCGAGAGTGTTGCACAGAATTTTTGGTCAAGTTAATTGCACTGGAACTAGCACAATAGATAGGGACACAGTTAAAGGTTAGTCAATAATCAGATAGTGTTTGCTTCATGCATAAAACTTGAGCACAACATGCTTCAGCTGCCATATATTCGGCTTCTATGGTAGATGTAGCAACCGAATTTTGCTTCTTGCTTGACCATGACACAAGGGATTGCCCAAGAAATTGACATGTACCTCTTGTGCTTTTCCTATCTAAGGTACATCTTGCAAAGTCTGCATATGAATAGCTTGTCAAAGTAAAAGCATCAACTTTGGGGTACCATAGTCCTAATGATGGTGTACCTTTCAAGTACTTAAAAATACGTTTTATGGCTCTAAGATGTGATTCTTTTGGACAAGATTGAAATCGAGCACACAGGCATACACTAAATATGATGTCAGGTCTGGTGGCAGTGAGAAATAAGAGACTACCTATCATTTCTCGATACATCTTGATATCAACATCCTTACCATTCTCATCCTTGTCAAGCTTAGTTGAAGTACTCATAGGCGTAGGACTAGATTTGGTTGCATCCACACTAAACCTCTTAAGTAGTTCCCGAATATATTTTGCTTGATTTATGAAGATGCCACCATCAAGTTGCTTAACTTGAAATTCCAGAAAGTATGTGAGTTCACCCATCATACTCATCTCAAATTCACTGTGCATAAGTTTCTCAAAATCCTTACAAAGAAGATCATTAGTAGCACCAGATAAAATATCATCAACATACATTTGCACAATGATCACATCATCTTTGCATGTTTTGACAAGCAAGGTAGCATCAACTTTACCTCTCCTAAAACCCTTATACACAAGATAAGAACTTAGTCTATCATACCATGCTCTAGGAGCTTGTTTTAACCCATATAATGCCTTTTTAAGTTTGTAAACATAATCAGGATGTTCATGGCATTCAAAACCCGGTGGTTGTTCAACATAGACTTCTTCCATAATAATACCATTTAAAAATGCACTCTTAACATCCATTTGATATAATTTAAATGATCTAAATGATGCAAAGGCAAGTAGCATGTGAATAGATTCTAGCCTAGCAACAGGAGCAAAAGTCTCATCGTCATCAATACCTTCTTCCTGATTATAACCTTGAGCAACTAACCTTGCTTTATTTCTTACCACAATACCGGATTCATCAAGTTTGTTTCTGAAAACCCATTTTGTCCCAATGACTGGGTGTTCAGAAGGTCTAGGTACCTGCTCCGACACTTCACTTTATTTGAACTGATTCAATTCCTCTTACATTGCATTGACCCAACATTCATCTTGGATGGCATCATTCTTGGGCTCAATTTGTGATAAGAATGCAAGGTGTGTGTTCACATTCCGCATGGATGACCTTGTGGTTACTCCTCTGGTGATGTCACCAAGAATACCATCAGTTGGGAGTCCTCTAGGTGCTCTGATAATTTAAGGAGTGCATTGTGAAGTTGAAGCATGTGTAGTGATATTTGGTTTTTCTGCAACCAGATCAGGCAGATTGTCATGTTGTTGTTATGATGCATCATGTGAAACCAATAGGGGTAGTTCTTCAATCCTTTTCATCATATGGAATACCAATGTTAATAACCTGTGGTTGAGCTTTAGGAGTACCATCTGCATCTTCTTCAACACTTAGATCATATGGGTCAGTTTCATAAAAAACATGTATGGTTTCTTCAACAACCATATTTATCTTGTTATAGACACGATAAGCTTTACTGGTTGTAGAATAGCCAAGGAAAATACCATCAACAGATTTTGGCTCAAACTTATCAAGGTTATCCTTTGTATTCAGAATATAACATTTAGACCCAGAGACCCAGAAGTAAGAAATATTTGGTTTCTTCTCATACCATATCTCATAAGATGTCTTTTCAATTATAGGACGCATAGAGACTCTATTTAAAATATAGCACGCTGTGTTCACATCCTCTACCAGAAATATGCTGGTAACTTATGCTCATTAAGCATAGTTCTAGCCATTTCTTGCAAGGTTTGATACTTACTTTCAACAATTGTTGAGGTGTTCTAGGAGTCAAAAAAGTGTGTACTATGCCACTTTGCTCACAGAATTGATTGAAGGCAAGATTATCAAATTCTCCTCCATGATCACTTCTTATTTTTGAAATTTTATATCCTTTTTCATTTTGTAATCGTTTAACAGGAGTACTGAACTCATCACATGCACGATCCTTATGAGCAAGAAATATAACCCATCTATATCTTGAGTAATCATCAACAATGACAAAAAGATATCTTTTACCACCTATACTCATGGTTCTCGTAGGTCTAAACAAATCCATTTGGAGCAATTCAAGAGGTCTAGATGTAGAGATAGCGTGCTTGGGTTTAAAGGAACTCTTAACCTGTTTACCAAGCTGACATGCACGACATGTAGCTTATTTTACATATTTTAGTGCGCTAAGCCTTTCACCAACATCTTACTTGATAATCTGGAGATAAGGTCCAAGTTGGCATGCCCTAGCCTTCTGTGCCACAAGGTTGGTGTTTATGTTCTTACACTTAAACACTTAAGCTCAGAGTTAGTAGCATTATCAAAGGATATAGAATAGATATTCCCTTTTTCGATACTAGTAAAAACCACATCTTCATCTACTGAACTAACTAAGCAATTTGAAGCTACAAAGGTGACTTTAAAACCCTTATCACAGAGTTGACTTACACTAAGCAAATTGTATTTAAGATTATCAATAAGTAAAACATGTTCAATAGATGGAGTAGAGTCAATCTTACCAAACCCGAGAATTTGTCTTTTGGATTTGTCCCGAATAGTTACTTTTCCTCGGTCTTTCATATTTAGGGATGAAAACATGGATACTTCTCCTATCATATGCCTTGAGCACCCACTGTCTAAGATCCATTCATCCCCTGTCACCTGCATAAAACAATTAGGTTTTAGGTACCCAAACTAATTTGGATCCTGTGGGGTTAGATTTGGTTCCTTTTGGAACCCACACATATCTAATATTTTCATTTCTCTTTTTAATCCTATAGGCTTTGATACCATGACCATTTTTTCCACAGTAATAACAAGTAATGCGTGGTGCATGATAATGCATATGTTTCCTAGAAGGGTATATATAAGTGCTTCTTCTATGTCCGTGTGACCGCACTCTGTGATTTGGTTTGTTAAAAACCAGATTTGGCCTGTATGACATGTTCTTTTTATTTGGTTTTCTGCGACCAGAATTGACATACTTGATCCTAAAGCATAGTTGTTCACATACTTGTGTGACCTATTATTGCTTAGCTGTGAGGTATCAGGTTTGTATGGCACACTAGATTCTGCCATTACAAATCGCATAGTATGATTTGGTTTTTCAGCAACCAAATGTGTAGCACCTAAACCTTCTTTTTGCATAGGATTTCTTTGCTGACCTAACAACATATTCAAATTATTGGTACTACTAGTAAACTTCTCCAGAGAGGATTTTAGATCAATGAAATGCTTCTCAAGAACACCTTTTTCATTTTCTAGGACTTTACACATATCATTCTTGCAAGCATATTCCTTTTCAAGTTCATCATAGGCTTTCTTTAGAGCAAACTTCTAAACTTTTAAATCTTCACAGACTTTCGTAGCATCATTATTAGCTAGCCTAAGTTTTTCATTTTCATTTTTATAAGCTTCCTCATCAAATTCAAGCAAATCAATCTTCTTTTTATGCTCTTTATTTTTCTTGACAACTTGCTTATATTTGACATGCAATTCATCAAAAGTATCAAGTAATTCTTCAAGAATATGGTCAGTAGAGTCTGTTACCTCAAAGTCTTCTTAGGCCATGAAACATAGATTTATCTCCTCCTCGACATCAGAATCATTTGAAGATTCTAAATCATGCCACGCCAACCATAGCCTTCTTTCCCTTAGTTTTTGAAAAACTAGATCTGTCCTTTTTTTGGTAAGGACATTCGGACTTGAATATGTCCTGGACGATTGTAACCAAAATACACCAGAGGATCTTTCTTGGGATCCTCAGCTTTTGTGGCCTTAAGATTCTTCCCTTTGAGATGCTTCTTCATGTTAAGGTACCTAGCAAATCTTCTGGTAAGAAGAGCCACATCGAAGTTGCTATCATCAACATTTGGTTCATGAACCTTCAAAGCGACATCTTTCCTCTTTGGTTCAATTTTGTCACCATGACAAATTAGGTTGCCAATAAGCACATCATAGGATAGCAAATTTAAATTCTGAGCTTCTTCAATGGTAGTCACTTTAGGTTCTCATTCTTTGGAAAGTGACTTCAGAATCTTTGCAACCTTTTTCTCTACGTGTCATCACTTTTCCAAGTGATGCAAGGATGTTGCAAAGTATAGTAAAACGAGTATCCATTGCTTGTATGGTTTCTCCAGGAATCATTCAAAAGAGCTCATACTCTCGCATCAAGCGATTGAGCTTTGATTCCTTAACTTGGTCTGCGCCTTCATGACTGATGCACAATAAGCTCCATATATCATGAGCGATTTCACAGGATCTGACCCTTTGAAACTCACTCTCACTGATTCCACACAAGAGAGCATTTTTGGCTTGAGCATCAAGCTTAGCTCTCCTCATTTCCTCCTGAAACCAGTGATGCATCTCTCTTGTAGGTCTGTTGTAAGGATTCTAAACAATTTGCCACATCTCAATATCTTTCCCTTCAAGAAAGATCTTCATCCGAAACTTCCAATAGTCAAAATTTGCCCCATCAAAGTATGGTACCCTGTTGATACTTGTACCCTCAAAAGCCATGACCTTTGTCTCTGGATTTTACTCCTTTGAACTGAGAACGCAGCTCCGCTACCAATTGTTGGCCCAAAAGTGCCTAAGAGGGGAGGGGTGAATTAGGCTTTAAACTTTATTCGGACTATGAGATCTGGTTTTTGAGAAACCAAATCTCTGCGATGCAAGATGAGTGCTTAGATTAGGAAACCGAGTAAGAAACGCAGAGAGAAATTGACACAGGTATTTTAGAGTGGTTCCCCCTCACCAGGTACCTCCACTACCTAAAGGTTCATTCCTTTAGGATTTGAAACACTCACTATATTCAGGTTTTTGCGAGATCAACCTTAACCTTTACAAACACAAGCTTTTCTAGGCCAAGCTCAAACCTTTACAAGTTTTTCACATGCTAAACTCTAACCTTACAAACTTTTCACAGGCTTAGTTTTAACCTATCCTCAAATCTAATCTTAGACTTGAGTATCCAGCAAAACTAAACCAAGTCTTGGTTACAAATTACCCCTTAGAAAGTGTTTCACACAATAAGCATAAAAACCAGATCAGATACCAAATCTTTTAGCTCAAGTATGCACTCAGATTTTGCATAATTACTGGGATAAGCTTCCAGAGGTGTAAATGTCCCTCTTTATAGAATCTGAGTTTGGGAGAAAAGCTCCTGCAATGGCTCCTTGTACTACAGTTGGCTTCAGTTCAATAAAAGCTTCAGTTTGGTGCCGTTATGCATGTCAACTCCTTGGTTGTAAAGTGTTACCAAATCTGGAAAGTTTGGACCACCTTCTAGAGTTGAGTAGCAGTTAGGTGGGAACATCTTCTGCACTTCAATAAAGTCTTCCCTCTTGCTTGTTCATTAATTCAAATGGCTGGAAGTGGGATTTAAATGCTTGCAGGACCACACGCAACTTGCTCAAAAAGTTGATAGTGACAGCTTCGCAGATATGGTATCGGTAAAAACCATATGTTGTGTAAGTAAGAAATGGTATCGCTAAAAACCATATGTCATGTGTCCAAAATATGGTATCGGCAGAAACCATAATTTTCTTGTAAGAGAAAATCAACACAAGCAGAGCTGGCAACACACTTGTAATTTGTTAGTCATCAAAACTAGATAATCAATATGGCTAATCACAATTTATCACTAAGAGGTGATTAACCCTAATTTTTGGTCAACATGAAGTTCTGGAGGATTTTTGTTAGGAGGAGTAGCAATAGAGTAGCAGCAAGAGGGAAGCAAGAGAAGGAGAAGGAGGAGGCGGATTGGAGTAAGTTTGTGGAGGAAAAAGAGGAGGAACCCAAGTAGAGGAACCCTGTCCAGGCAGCGTCTGAAAAATCATCATATCTGGAGTTGTAGGTGTCAGATTGCTGTTATCTTAGAGTCCCTACAAAGCTAAGAAGTAGCTCTACAAGTTGGCTGCTAGTTTCAGAGACTAGTGCGGCCTGCTTCTACCTCGAATTACCTGGTGAATTTCTGTCAAAATTCTGCTTAGGAGTGGTAAGCAAGTAGGAGCAAGAGGAGAGCTTCAAGAGGTAACTCGTTCTTATTTTCTCGGTTGATTACTGCTGTGACGTGATGTTGCTGTTGATGTGATTGTATGTGATGCATGTAAAAACTACGTGAGCTTTGAACTCATTATCAGAGGGTACGTAGGCAGTTTCTAGTGGTGGAAATGCAAGCTCAATCTTTATTTGTTTTTTGTTTTTGTTATTTGTTTGTTTGTGCATGGCCTATGTTCATATTTAATTGCATATGATCTCGCCCCAACATGGATGGGTGCCTCACACCTTCCCATCCATGACGAATCCCCGGATCCACATCTTTGGTTCGCTTATTGGTTGCCTTAAGGAGTCATTGGTTGCTTAAGAAAGGTTTTCCCCGAATTTTGCCCTATAATAAAATTCGGGTGGCGACTCCAAAGATGTGGATGACGGCTAGGAAGAAGGTGGTGAGTAGGCCCAATGAATTTTGGGTCGGGTACTCACAGTTGGCGACTCCACTGGGGATGTAGAAGGTTTAAGAGATCATATGCAATCATTGATTAATATATGCCTTTATATTTGTCATGTACGTGCCTTGCATTCATGTATTATGTTGTGAAGCTTCTACCATAAGAGGGTGAGGGGATCCTGGTCCAGTACATACCGTCCTACGGGGTTATCGCCCAGAGTGAACCCAGTTCTTGCCGTTTAGCAATGATAGGGGTTGATAGGCCAGCGACCTCATGTGGCATCCTACGTCACATGTGAGTAGGCCAAGCTATCCCTTAGCAACGGTCCTTCGCCCTCAACTAGCTGCATACCCTAAGCATCTCATACATGATGAATCAATAGGTGGTATGTGTATTTGTATTTGTATGATGAATGTTTGTTCGTGTTGCATATACGTTTTGTGTTTTTTCGAGTCTATACTTTCACCATAGTGTCATCGAGGAAAAAAAATAGAAAACTAGAAAAACCAAAAAAAAAAACGTTTGGGCATTGCATAATCGGGCCTCCGTGCTAGGGTGTTGTATTGTGAATGAACAATTCTCGAAAGCAAACCTTAGGAGAGATGTAGTTATGGATATTCAAGCCGAAGATTGATTTTTGGTGTTGTCCCCTCAGTTGCCATATATATATATTTAGTTGATCTACCTTGTTTTAGGGAACCTACAACTTGCATTACAAATTTTCCAAAATCGGAGGCGAGGCGTGTCATTTTTGAAAAAATCTTTTACTCTCGCATTTGAGTATTCAGAAGGGAAAGGGGAGACCTTATTTTTCAAAAAGAGGAGAAAATTGTTTTAAAAAAAATGATCTGCGAGTGTATTTCATCATGTTTTCCTACCATGATTTGAAAGAAAACAAAGCCTAAGTCCAGGATTCCCGATGTCCTTGAACTTTATCACTAGAAAATTCGAACTCTTCGGACACCGTGGATGAGTAATACTTTAGTTGGGAGGAGATGATGGAGACATGAGAAATCATGGGCATATCCCAAGGTGATAACACTGTGAGTGGAAAATAGACGATGAGGTAGTGGAGACATTGGAAGTCATGGATGTATCCTAAAGTGAATGGTGGGAAGTCAGTAGAGGAATGATGGGATGCTAGAGTGACTTTGGGCATTCTCCCAAGGAGGGAGATGTAAGCCCTCGTTTTTTTTTGTGAACCAAGTTGGTGAGGCGAGCTGAGAATTCAAGTGGAGTAGCCGAGTCAAGGTCTCAAGTTGAGATGCTGGGTAGAGGAGCCGAGTTGAAGAACCAAATTAAATAGCCAAGCCGAGATGCTGATTTGGGAAGCCAAGAGATCGGGATGTGAAATCGAGCCGAACTGAAGAGCTAAGTATTCAAGCTACAACAAATCCAAGTGGCATTCTCATGGGAAGAAATGTAAGTCCCAATTCTTGGGAGAAACAATGAAGAAAATCGCGAGGAGAGGATGAAATGAAATGAGGTACGGTGAGGAGACAAGGAATGAGGAGAGTTGATGTTTGGATCTTCTCATGAGAGGCGACGCAAGTTTTGAGTTTTTGGAAGGAGGAAATGACGATGGGGAATGAGATGACGGTGAGATATGGCGATGGAAGCATTGATAGAGGTGGCAATGAAATGATGAGATGGTGATGAGACGAGGCAGCAAAGATGATGCATTCCAAACATGTTACTCATGTGCCGAATATGGGAGGAGATGACCAAGAATTGGGAGAGGCAGTGCATTCACCCTTTAGAGTCTAGAAGTAATAATTTGGTAGCAGTCAACAGCATCACCATTGTACTTGATTTTCACATAAGGAATAAAGCTTCGATTTCCTTAACTTTGTTGTGTCTATGTGGCAAATTATGTAAGACTCCATGAGATTCCATTGGCTCAATCTATAGAACCTTTCAAACGAACTACGAAGACCTGATTCTGAAGATGTAACCCAACCTTGCCTAGCCAACTTTTGACCTACCCTCACCGACTTCCAAATACTTACCCACGCCTGACCTTCAAACACATACCCAAATTGATCTTTGAACACCTATCCAACCCGACATCCATGTTGATCCCATCACATCTACCTTCAACGCTTGTCTAGAAGAGTTACTTCCCAATGACGAATCTAGCTTCCAAAAGAGTTCTATCCAAGTGCACTTGTCCAAAAGGATAAGTGATACGAGCAAGCCAATTCCAAGTGGAACTCAAGTTCGTGATGGCGCCATTAGCTTGCCTCAAGGTCCAGTCACGAGGGCTCGATTAAAGATGATAAAGAATCGCATGCTACATTATGCTCAAGCTTGGGTCAATCGGGAATTACAAGAAGAAAAGTTGGACAAGTTTGGAGATGAATTTAAAGAGATTCCTAAGTTTGTGAGCATTTTGAAGGATTCAAGTGAAAAGTATCCGTTTTTCACCGTTCAATCGGAAAGTTACTGTTCACGCTGGAAATTACTATTCACTACCGGAAATTACTATTCACTGCCGGCGTTTACTATTCATTTTCAGGTTGGAAAATTCACTTTGGAGCTAAAGATTCCCACTGGTGTGGTTGGTGTGCATTAAAGAAAACAAAAGATGATTAGTGCTTGTTTTAGTGCTTGTATTTAAAATTCAATCCTTTGGTTTTTGGCTTCTATAAAAGCCAACAATGTACCAAGTTTGAGATCAGATCATAGATGAAATTTGAGTGATTTTAAGGAAGCTAAATGCTCTCCTTTGGTGTGCTTCTTGATTGAGGGATTCAATCAAAAACAAGAGAGGGATTCTCTTGACTTTACTCCTTAGGATTGATTTTTCTTATCAAGTGTTATTACTTGTGGTGATTAATCAACTCCTTGTATTCCTCATTATTTGTTGCCTAATCCTTTGAGTTTGGGAGGTGAAGAATAGGGATACTAAACCCTAGTTTGATTGGAGATTGGAGGTCTTGGGATCGATTAGTTGCAGAGGGGATCCTAGTGGAATTCTAGGGTTGTTGCTGCATCATTTGGTAGCGGAGCTTACAGGTTCAATCAATCATACCTTGTGTTGTTCAATTCTTGTTGTTCATACCTTGTGTTGTTCAATTTTTGTTGTTCATACCTTGTGTTGTTAAATTCTTGTTGTTCATACCTTGTGTTGTTAAATTCTTGTTGTTCAATTCTTGTCGTCAAAAAAAAAAAAAATTGCTACAACATCGATGTTTGCCTTCAAAACATCGATGTTGACACAGTAAAATTTAAATTTTTGAAGCCAATGGTCACCAAACATCGATGTTTTAAACCCCAACATCGATGTTCTTGAGCTTCTGCCCAAGAAATCTTGAAACCAATTGTTAAAACATCGATGTTTTAAACCCCAACATCGATGTTCTTGAGTTTCTGCAAAAAAATATTTTGTGAAAATATCGATGTTTTGAAACCCAACATCGATGTTATAGATGTTCTGTCAAAAAAATTTGAAAGCGAATTGTAAGAACATCGATGTTTAAAACCCAACATCGATGTTTTGAGGCTTCAACTATTGTTTACATAGTACTTGTACATTACAATTAGCTTTCTTTGGTCTTAGGATCTCTAGTTAGGAATAACTTCTTTCTTTCTGCTTATTTGATTGTTTTTTTTCTTTCAGCTTTTCCAAGTTGGGTGATAATTGTTTCATATCATTCAATTGCTACAACATTCCATCACATGCACTACCTTGTCTTTGTGTGTGATCTTTCTTCTTGTTTGTTGAAGTTATGATTTGTTCTAGAAATTGTTTTTCCTTTCATTCCTTCTTTAGGCTTTCATTGTTTCTGTTAATTAATTGTTGCAAGTTAATTGCTTGACGTTGTGATATCTAATCCTAATTTGTAAAGTTGAAGTAGAATCAAGAGAGGAAAGAGGCTGAGAGATACATCCCTTGCCAAGAGTGAACAAACACGAGTGTAAACACGTGAGGATTTGTTTAACTAACTAGTATTCGCAGGTTACACATCATGTCTACTAGTGGCAGTGAGGGTGGTGAACCAAACCTTGCTTCTCTTATGGTATTATTGAAGGAATTCAAGGCTCAGATGAAGGAAGTTAGGGATGAAGTCAGGGCGACAAATCTAGGGTTGAGGGAGACCAACACCCGAATTGATAGACAGACAAGAGAGTTGCATGATAGATTGGAGAGACAAGAGCAAACCGTTCAAGAGATCTCTACTAGCATTGCTGATCCTAGAAGAGCAAGAGAGCAAGAGCAGGCTGCTCGCCCTAGAGAACAAGCTCCACACCATGTTAATGAAGATCACATTCTTGAGGAAGAATTGGAGGAATAATTTGGAGAGGTTAATCAGGGAATGCATGCTGGGGAAAGAGGAGGCCGAGGTCTGTTTGGCAGAGGAGGAGGCACAGCTGGATATCCACGACCTAGATTCTTTGATAGAGTAGAAGACAGAGCAGTGTAGATTGATCGAGATGTTGGATCCATCAAGATGAAAATTCCAACTTTTCGAGGTTCTAGTGATCCAGAGGAGTATTTGGAGTGGGTGCAGAGTGTGGAGTCAATTTTTGACTGTCATAGGTACTCGGAGGAAAAGAAGGTCAAGCTTGCAGTTGTGGAGTTCAAAGACTATGCCAGGTCTTGGTGGAATAAGCTTGTCACTTCGAGGAGAAGATATGGAGAACCTGAGATAGAAACATGGGAAGAGATGAAGAGGATCATGAAGAAGAGATTTGTTCCTGCTTCATATCAGAGAGAGTTGCTCCATAAACTTCAAGCAACCAAGTAGGGAACTAAGAGTGTAGAGGAATACTGGAAGGCACTTGAGATGACTATGCATCAGATTGGGATTGAGGAGGATGAGGAGACCACCATCTCAGGGTTTTACTATGGGTTGAACAGGGATATTGCTAATATTCTGGAGCTACAACATTATGCAGAGATTGAGGAGATGGTAGCTCTAGCTTCTAAGATTGAAAAGCAACTCAAGAGCAAGACCTATGGGAAGCCTTCTAGCTATACCAGTTGGAATGCAAGTGCAAGATACACCAAGCAGGAAGTGGGGAGCCCAAGTAAGCCTGTTCTTGACACACCTAAGTCGATTCCTTGGACACCTAGGGAAGGACAGAAACCGGCTGAACAAAAGACTCCCAATGCTCCAACAAAAGCTCAGGATAAGGCTAGAAATGTGAAGTGCTTCAAGTGCATGGGATTGGGACATTATGCTTCTCAGTGCCCGAATAAGAGGGTGATGCTTACCACTGAGCATGGAGAGGTGTACTCTGATGATGAAAGGGAGGAGCCCTATGTTGATCCAGCACTAGCTGACATGCCTGAGTTGGAGGATGCCGAAGATGAGTTTGTTGAACCAGAGGAGGTGGTTCAGAAGTTATATGTAACCCAGAGAATGCTCAATATTCAGCAAAAGGAAGAAGGAATTGAGCAAAGGGAGAACATCTTTCACACTAGATGTTTGGTACAAGACAAGCCCTGCAGCATGATCATAGATGGGGGAAGTTGCACCAATGTCGTGAGTACCATGCTAGTGGAGAAGATAGGAGTTAAAACTCAGAAACATTCAAGGCCATACAAACTTCAATGGCTTAATGACAGTGGCGAGATCAAAGTAACGGGTCAGGTACTTATTTCCTTCACCATTGGGAAGTACTCCGATGAGGTTTTATGTGATGTTGTACCTATGCAGGCGTGTCACATCTTGTTGGGAAGGCCATGGCAGTATGACCGAAGGGTGCTGCATGATGGTTATACGAATAGGTACACATTCACCATGGGTGAAAGGAAGGTAGTGCTTGCGCCACTATCTCCCAAGGATGTCTATAAGGAAGCTAAATGCTCTCCTTTGGTGTGCTTCTTGATTGAGGGATTCAATCAAAAACAAGAGAGGGATTCTCTTGACTTTACTCCTTAGGATTGATTTTTCTTATCAAGTGTTATTACTTGTGGTGATTAATCAACTCCTTGTATTCCTCATTATTTGTTGCCTAATCCTTTGAGTTTGGGAGGTGAAGAATAGGGATACTAAACCCTAGTTTGATTGGAGATTGGAGGTCTTGGGATCGATTAGTTGCAGAGGTGATCCTAGTGGAATTCTAGGGTTGTTGCTGCATCAATAAGTCTCCTCGGATAAAAAGAGAATAGAAAAGAAAAGAGGAAAAAAAATCGAAAAAAAATGAGGAAGTGAACCCCTAGCGCCTGAATATTGATTCATCACCCATCCCCTGAAACAGGGAAGAAAGGAAGAAGTCATAATGAGGAAGACAAGTGTTTTTCTGCTACCATCAGCCTTCCATCAAACACCGTTCTATCAAACACCCACTACCTTTAGCCTTCTAGAAAGCACTTCAAACTAAAACCACATCCATAGATACGTAGGAAATTCGGCAACGGGCCCGGTCTATAAATTGTTGGTTCCCAGGTTGGTTCAATGGAAAGATTGAATTCGGTTCTAGATAAACATGCCACAATGTTAACCTCCTTCATAGTCAAAGAGTCCTTGCTTCTAGACTTGTATTTCGATCCTCAAGATGTTGTAGTTGACAATCAAACCTGCCTCTTTAAATAGAATCACCTAGCATTCAGTTTCCCCCAATGGTCTCTCATGCTGCAAATGATGTTTGCATTCCTCCTCCATCCCTCCTCAAAGTTGATAGTCTGCCTCTCCAATTTTTATCCTAGTGCACTTGGCCCGAGTGGTCTATTTCTTCCCTGAGCTTAGCAATCCTAGTACATCCTTCGTGTCTACGGCTGCTGTCCCTAAGAAAAAAAGAGCAAAAAAAGAAAGAAAAGAGAAAAAAAGAAAATAAAAGAAAAGAGTCCGCTTGGTTGAAACCCCAAAAGGGTAACCCAGGCAACGTTAGGACATGCCTGCTAGGTTCAAAAGCCGAGAGGGCGGTCTAGGCAAAAGTTAAGGCAAAATGAGAATAGGGATAGTAGCTAGTGACGAAGACATACATGTGCACTGCATCATATTGCTCCTTGAGGTGAAAATTGCACATTGAGATAAAATCGCTTAGTCGGCCATGCACAACCATTTCGGGCCTGTCGCTTCCATCCATTTTTAAAGGGATTTCCACTCATCCAATTGCTTTGCCTGATCAGACAATTCTCCATTTATCAAACCTTTCAACGAAGAATGCTCACCTTTGGGGTCCTAGTTGGAATTGGAAGTGAATGAGTTCATAGTTGTTAGGAATCCTTCTCTTGGAAGTTTTGTGTTTATGATAGAATAATTCGCCTTCATTTTGAAATAGCGTGATTCCCTCCTTGGCTTAGATAATTTTCAAAGTTCATACATCATGTTAGAGGCTTTTTGCACACCATGAAGAGGGCACTGGCATTCAAAAGAAGAGGAAAAGAACAAAAACAACAAGCATCTAGAAAGCACTCGCATCATGTACATTTGCATAAAGAGAGAAGGGAAAGAGAAGAAGAGAATGGGAAGGGTAGAGTGAGAGGAAAAATCGAAAAAGAGAGAAAAGAGGGAAGGGAGTGGAAGAAGAGAAGAAGAGTGAGACGAAAATAGAGGAAAGGGGAAAAGAAGAAAGAAAGAAAAGAAAGGAAAAGAGAGAAGGGAACTAAAAAAGGAGAGAAAGAGCAAACATATCATGGCACTTGCATGTAGAAATTAGGGCATCCCATGCATTGAAAAGACGGCACAGTTAGACATGCTCACACATAGGACGTGGATTCCTTAGATAAGGCAGATTTGGTTGAAAATATGTTTTTGATGGCAGTGACGACACCAGGAACTCATCATCTTGTGTAGACATGGATATCCTAGAGTTATTGGCCGGAAGGGCATGACAAAACCAAATTATTTGACTTTTCCAGGACATGCTACCCCATGATTTGAGTGTATTGTTTAGGGCAAGCTACCCCATTTGTACGTATTTTGTTTTCCGTTTGTCTGAGTCCGTCTGTCCGGGGCATGCAACCCCATTTTTTTGATTTTTGGGGCATGCTTCCTTGTGGTTTGATTGTTTTATTTTTCGGGGCATGCTACCCCGATTGTTCGGTTTATTTCTCTTCAGGGCATGCTACTCCATTTTTCAGTTGACATTTGGAGGCATGCTACCCCATTTGTCAGTTGACATTTGGAGGCATGCTACCCCGTGGTTTGATTGGTCTTTCCTGGGGCATGTTACCCCAATTGTCCGGTTTGTTTTTCTCAGGGGCATGCTACCCCATTCGTCAGTCAATTTTTCAGGGCATGATACCCCGTGTTTTTGTTTCCCAGGGTATACTACCCCATTTGTACATGTTCTGTTTTCTGGGGCTTGCTACCACATGTTTTGAGTTAAATGAGTCGGGGTATGCTATCCCACTATGTAATGTGCTTTGCTTCCCGGGGCATGTTATCCCATTATGTGTTTTGTTTCCTAGGGCATGCTACCCCGTTATGTGATATGTTTGTTTTTCGGGCATGCTACCCCGCTATGTGATGTATTTGTTCCTCGGGGCATGCTACTGCTTGTCCTCAAGCAAGAACACAAATCAAAACACAGAGAAAAAATGATGCTGTAGGAAATTACAAGCGCTTTCTCAAAGTAAACACATCAACAACACCTATCACGCACGCGACAGTGCTCACTACTCAAATTCCTGTATATCTTTTGAAAGAAAAGTTATCAGCTCTAATTCAACAAATTTAGTTGATACATGGATGATCAAAAGAAAACAGCAAGTAACCATTAACAATCAAAGTTTCTCATGCCAAATGATAAGTTAAGTACCAGGGCCAAAAACTGCTATCTTATAAGCCGACTCAAATTTTCAATCTCCACTATTGTTCATCAAGGCGTAAACAAAGATCAACAGGTCTCTCTTGGTCCTGTAATGGGGATAGGTTAGGCTACCAAAGAAAGGAAAAATAGATAGGCTAATAACAACTGCTTACCTTCCAAACTTCTAACTTAGATAGCTTCTTCTTCAAATTAGTACACAAACCAAGAAAACCAGAATACTGGAGCACATATTGATTATAGGAGATAATGTGAGCAAAAGATTTTCAAGGGAGCATAATGGGTACCTCTTTTCACTTTTAATTTTGATTTTCTCTTTTTTTTTTGGTACCCTCATTTATAAAACTCTCTTGATCTTACAACAGTAAATAACAAATCTCCATGTTATTGAATTACAAAGCTCCATTCAAAGATTTGACAAACTCCATCTTTTTCACCTAGCAGCGACGCTGCCAAGACACTGTCATCCTGAAAATTAGAACTGGGAAAGCAAGCAGATAGGGTCGGGCTTAAAAATTCAAAGAACAATGTGCTTTAAAAGCACCATGATGGTCGAGCAAGGCTAAGAAAGCTAAGGTGTGATGATGTGGGTAATATCAAAGAAAATCAACCATCAACCTAGGCACAAACGGGGTTGTCAAGTGAAATAATGATACGTAAGATAAAGTCAAATTAGGCTCATCAAACAATGCCTATATCACATCCTTAAATATGCCAAGATAATAAAAATTTCTCCTCGAAAGAAAAATAAGAGTCGGTTCTAAAATAATCAACAGTAGGTACTGCCCAATTTTAAGGAAAAGATTGGCACTCGTTACCATGATGGAGACATGATTACTATACTGATTTCGATTTCACATCCTGCATAGACTAAGCTTAACTAAAAATGAGCCAAAATCGAATGTTAAAATAAACAGGAATCAAAAACAGCAAGTAAGCAGCGGCGCTGTCAGCGTGCTACATCAGCAAATAAGACGAGAAAACGCATATAAAGTCCAACAGCATACACAACACAAGTCAATTGGCCACAAAAGTAGAATGCAAATGCAGAACATACAAAGAAATGCTAATTTATGCCTCCCTCAAACTTAAATTCCACAGTGTCCTCACTGGGGCAGAAATAAAGCACAAAACACATAAAAACAGAAATATAACAAAAAGGGAGGGACTCCCCCAAACTTGAAATGAAACGTGAGAAGCAAATCATGAAAATGCATGGTTGCAGGGGCACAGTGGGCATTTAACATAACACGGCAAAGAACACACATGACAAGGCATACAGTGCATACGAAAAAAAAATCAAAAATTGCAAGAGTAGGGTTAAGTTGCTTCTTTGTTTGCCGAAAATGGTGTGTTGCACTGGCAGTGCACGCTGCTTGCCATCACAGTCCCCCTGTCTTTATGTTTTTCTGATTTTTCTACTTTTTAGGGCTGCAAAAATAACAACAAAAACAAAAAAAAATAAAACTAATGGGATGTACTGAAAACTTAAAACTTACCTCGGGTTGCCGAGCAGCGCTTCTTTTACGTCTTGTAGCTGGATACCTTGCTGCTCACGCTGCTCATGGTGGCTCAAAAAGTAGGTTAGGGATCTCCTTCACCAATGCTGCTCTAGGATTGTGATGCTTAAGTTTCTATCCATTAAGTTTGAAAGTGTTGTTCTCCTCATCACAAATCTCTAAATTACCATTTGGAAGGTAATCGAGCACAGTGTATGGCCCCGTCCAGCAATTAGAGAATTGGCCATTGGAGAGTTTCAGCCTAGAGTGAAAGAGAAAAACTCGATCACCCACATTAAACTTTCTCTTCTTTCGCTTAAATTTGCATCATAGAAGCTTTGGCACATCTACATGAGGCTCGTTTCCATCATCAAGTTGAGACACAGTGCCGCTGTGACTTTACATCTCCAAGGCTTGCAATTGGGAGTCAGCATTTGGAATGGCTGATGGGTGTGGTGTTTCCTTCTCTATAATTTTGTCACCATCTTCTGGTCCATCCTTGCTGGCCAAACAACTCAATCGTGAAGCAGCAGTGTCTTCCACAGCGCCTGTTGCATGAATTATATCCTCCACAACATCATCAACAATATTTACCATACAGCATGCATTAGAATCTGTCTTCTGAACATTAAAATTCACCCTTTCCTGTCCAACTCTAAATGTGATGTTGCCCTCCCTTACATCAATTATAGCTCCAGCTGTTGCGAGAAAAGGCCTCCCAAGAATGATTGGGATTTGCTCATTAAACTTCATGTCCATGATCACGAAGTCACAAGGTATATAAAACTTCCCAACTTTTACAGGGACATTATCCAAGACACTCACAGGATACTTCACGGATCTGTCAGCAAGTTGCAGCACCATGCTCGTTGGCTCTATCTTCCCAAAGTCGATTTTTTGCGCTGCTGCTAATGGCATCAAACTTGTACTGGCCCCAAGGTCCCACAATGCTCTGTTGAAGTTCTAGGTGCCAATAGTACAAGGAATTGAAAAGCTTCCCGGATCTTCAAGCTTTGATAGAGGCTGCTGTTTCAGCTAAACGGCACTACAGTCTACTGTAAGGGCCACTGTCTGCTGCTCTACAGTGCACTTTTTGGTCAGGATCTCCTTCAAAAATTTTGCATATGTGGGCATTTGATCCAGAACAATGGTGAAGGGAATTTCCAACCGGGGACCACTGAGCATATCCACAAATTTCCTATACTGATCCTTAAGCTTGCTCTTCCAATAAACCTATGGGAATGGTAGTAGGGGCTGGTAAGGCAGTGGCACTGCTTTCTTCTTAGGTTTAGCATCCAGCAACGCCACTGGTTCAGCCACGGCTTCCTGTTTCTCCTCTGATTCGGGTGTTGTCACCTTTGCTGGTTTAGAAACAAGGTCTGGAAGCTCCTTCCCACTTTTGAGTGTTACTGCCATGTATTGCTCTTTTGGATTCATCTCCGATTGGCCTGGCAGTCTGCCCTGTGGTTGCTGCTGTTGCGCAGCATACTGTGCAACCTGGTTCTCAATCATCTTACTGTGAGCCTTCAGCATAGTCACTTCCTTGTCATTCTTGCTCACGCTTTCCATCAGCTGCTTCATCATTCCCATCATCTCAGAAGATCCCTCTTGTGTTCCACCCTGTCGCGGCTGCTTCCGTCGCTGCTGCTGGTAGTTTGGATTCAGATTTGAGCGCCATCCCTGGTTATACCTCTGATTATAGTTATTATAGGGCGGAGTAGGGCGGCGGTCAATGAAATTTCCTTCCACAGAATTGTTCTCCGGACACTCAAGGAATGAGTGAGGACCACTGCTTATTTCACAAACACTGCTAGGAATAACGGGTTGTACATGAGCCACGGGCTGTACTATTTTTGCTGTAAAATCCTTGAAGTGTTTAGTGAGAGCTGCAATCTGGGCTTCCAGGTTAGTATTCTTGTCGACATGATGAATACCCCTGGTGTTCCGACGCGGCTCTTCTTCATCCTCTAAGTTCAGCATAATGCTCTTGGCTTCCTCATGTGTTGCTTCCTTGAACTTCCCTCCTACAACAGCGTTAAGGGTGCGTCTGTCATCTAGTGACATAGCTCTGTAGAAATTTCCCAACAGCGCTGGTGGGTACACCATGTGAGCAAAGCAGCGCTGGACCAAATCCTGAAATCGTTCCCATGCTTCCACCAATGTTTCATCATATTTCGCTTAAAATTGCAGATTTCACCTCAAAGTTCATCCATCTTGGTGTCAGGAAAGTATTTCTTCAGGAATGCCTCCTCCATTTGAGCCCAGGTGGTGATGTTACCCACTGGCAGAGTCTTCAGCCATCGTTTTGCTCCATCTCTAAGTGAAAAATTGAACAAGTGGATCTTCTTAGCATCCTCAGAATAGCCCGGGACCCAAGTGGTGGCACAAATATCCAGAAAATCCTCCAAGTGCTGGTTGGGATCCTCCAATGCCGAACTGCCAAACTGCTTGTTTTGTACCATCTGAATCAAATTCGTTCTGAACTCATAGGGTTGATCGATGTCAGGCAGAGCAATTGCTCCAAGAGGTGCTGTTTGACGGGGCCGTATGAGCTGATTCATAGGCAGATTTGGAATGTTGGCGAAAGGATCGACAATGTCATTGCGAAAAGCGTGCTGATGCTGCCGCTGCTGGTTACCACAGCCTTCAGGGTTGACCAACGATCTCTGGTTGAGGGGGTCAACGGTCATAGGAGGGATGATATTGCCATCTTCATCCCTAGGTGGGTCATCCTAGCCGTGTGGGGGGTTGTTGATGTTGACGTTTTGGGCCATGGTCACTGTCTCGGCAGTCTCTGCTGCTTTCTGTTGCCTTGCTTGCCTACGGTTCGGCCTAGCAGTGCTTTCAATGTCAGGGATGTGTACAAGTTCAGGCTTTTGACTCCTGGTTTGCATACACCAACTCGAGACACTGCAGTGGCGTTGTCAATAACCTGCCACAAGAAAACAGAGATTTCAGAAAACAAAAAGAGCCTAATCAATCAAAAACACTAAGTAGTATTATTTAGCGTAGTCCCCGTCAACGGCGCCAAAAACTTGTTCGTGCAAAACCGGCTGAGTACACAATATAGCTGTAGTAACGAGGTCGAATCACAGGGACTAGAAAATAATACTGGCCTTAGGCTCTCGATTTATTAGACTGTAAACAACAAAAGTAAATAACCAATAGTGATTTGAGAGTAGCAATCCAAAAATACAAAAGACAAATAAATTAAATAGCAAGAAATAAAAGAGAGTGAGAAATCAAACAGAATCGATCACGCAAACAGATCAGAGAAAAGAAGGTTGAGTGTCGATTGGAAGGAAAACGCAGTGGGTGGAGACCTAGGTTATACGGGGTTCGCTACAGTGTCGCTGTCTAACAATAATTCAATAACTTGGTAGTAAATTCGTCCACTTTGAAGGGCTACCTAGCCTAAGTTGTCTACAACTACTGTCACATGTAATTGTAAACCTACCATAGTTCTGGAACAACCTGCTTTTGTCAGTGAAGCTCTTTCCTAGGGTGCAGTGCCGCTGTGCCAGGCGCTGTTACTCTCAACTAACACTAATGTCTCTTTTGACGATCAGTAGGGGTAGAGGTCTGATATAGAACGGTCTTAGCTCTTAGTTTCTCCGTTAGGTGCGTCACCAAAAAATTGTTCGTACAAAACCGGCTGCAAGTGCACAGCGTTGCTGTATTAACAAGGTCGAATCACAGAGACTATAAACAACAAAAGTAAATAACCAATAGTAATTTGAGAGTAGCAATCCAAAATATAAAAGAAAAATAAATTAAATAGCAAGAAATAAAAGAGAGTGAGGTATCAAACAGAATCGATCATGCAAACAGATCAGAGAAAAGAAGGTTGAGTGTCGATTGGAAGGAAAACGCAGTGGGTGGAGACCTAGGTTGTCCAGGGTTCACTACAGTGTCGCTGTCTAACAATAATTCAACAACTTGGTAGTAAATTCATCCACTTTGAAGGGCTACCTAGCCTAAGTTGTCTACAACTACTGTCACATGTAATTGTAAACCTACCCTAGTTCTGGAGCAGCCTGCTTTTGTCAGTGAAGCTCTTTCCTGGGGTGCAGTGTTGCTGTGCCGGGCGCTGTTATCGTCAACTAACCCTAATGTCTCTTTTGACGATCAGTAGGGGTAGAGGTCTGAAATAAAACGATCTGAGCTCTTAGTTTCTCCGTTAGGTGCGTCACCAAAAACTTGTTCGTGCAAAACCGGCTGTAAGTGCACAGCGTTGCTGTAGTAACAAGGTCGAATCACAAAGAGTGGAAAATAATACTGGCCTTAGGCTCTCGATTGATTAGACTATAAACAACAAAAGTAAATAACCAATAGTGATTTGAGAGTAGCAATCCAAAATATAAAAGACAAATAAATTAAATAGCAAGAAATAAAAGAGAGTGAGATATCAAACAAAATCGATCACGCAAATAGATCAGAGAAAAGAATGTTGACTGTCGATTGGAAGGAAAACACAGTGGGTGGAGACCTAGGTTGTCCGAGGTTCACTACAGTTCTAAAAATAATTCAATAACTTGGTAGTAAATTCGTCCACTTTGAAGGGCTACCTAGCCTAAGTTGTCTACAACTACTGTCACATGTAATTGTAAACCTACCCTAGTTCTGGAACAACCTGCTTTCGTCAGTGAAGCTGTTTCCTAGGGTGCAGTGTCGCTGTGCCAAGCGCTGTTATCCTCAACTAACCCTAAAGTTTCTTTCGACGATCAGTAGGGGAGAGGTCTTATATAGAACGGTCTGATTTCTTAGTTTCTCCGTTAGGTGCGTCACTAAGGCGTCTAAGAAGTGTTAGAGGGTGATCAAGTCGCATACACTGTTAAGCACTCTATATCAAATCAAAGCATAACGAGTTAAAGAAATAAGTCTGAATTATAAATCAAATATCAAGAACAGTAGCTACATCCCATAAACCTAGATAGAAGATTTAGTTCATGAAGAAGAAGAAAATAGTGGAAAATAGAGATGTTGACATGATACAAAATAAAACCAAATGCTCCACTTTTCTTCCAGCCAAGTTCCTGAATTTTTGCTGCTCAACAAGCTCGCAATTTCGTCCAGAAACTCCTCCTTTTATATCTAGGGTTAAATTCCTAAAAGATAGCAAACTATGCAGGTAGGAATTGGAATAAAACTCCTAGACTTTTGCTCCAAGAATTCCTCTTTAAGTCTTCTTTCCTTGCTGGGAGTGTCTAGATGCATCCCCTCTTAAATACTCCTGGAAATTAGGCGCAAACCCTAGTAAAAATAGGGTCTTTACGCCAGTGCCACTGCAGGGGCGCTGTCAGGCTTGCGATTTGTACTGGAATAGTGCACTTCACAGTGCCTCATTAGTTTTGGGCCAAAATCATCAAATCTCCTCCAAAGCAAAAAATTCTCTGGAAGGAAATGGTTTAAGAGTAGATATTTTGTAACAGCGGTGCTACTAGGCAATTGGTCCAGTTTCTTCAACAGTGGCGCTGCTAACCCAAAAATCGCCAAATAAGCTCCAAATTGCGCCAAATTGCACCTGAAAGCATCCAAGGGTAAGGAAAGACGGATTTGGCATGAAAAGAAGTGAATTTACATCTAAATGCATGAATTAATGATGAATGCAAGGCCAAAAGACGACAGTTTGTGCTGTAAAATGTATGTAATTTCATGCACATTAGCCACCCCGCTGTGTATGTAATTTCTCGGGGCATGTTACCCCACGTGATTTGCTTGGGCATGCTATCCCGTATGATCGGAATCATAGTCAGGACATTTGGTTTCTGGGGCATGCAACCCCATGTATTGATTTTCCCGGGGCATGCTACCCCATGTCTCAATGAGACTCGCTTGGGCATGCAACCCCATTCTGAATCAATCCACGGGGCATGCTACCCTGTTCTAAATTAATTTTCAGGGCATGAAACCCCTTGGCTGGAGGTGGTTTTCTTTGGGGCATGCTACCCCGAGGGGTATGTAATGCCCCGAAATTTTGTTAACTGCTGATGAGAAGGCATGTGATGCCATAGTAGGGATGAGATGATTCCTACCAACCCGAAAAATAACAGAAAACCCGAGTTCCTCAGGGAGGACTAAAAATCCCTAGAAAATAGGCAACCCCAAAATCACACCCCGAGTTTCTTAGGGAGGACGACTAAAATCCCTAGTTAGCTTAGATAAGAGGATTCTTTGTTAACGATCCAAGTCCCCATGGGAGGACGATAAATTCCTGAACCAAACACTGAGTATTCCATGGGAGGACGATAGTATCCCTAGCTAGTGAGGATGAGATGATTCCTTGTTAATGACCCGGTAGGTGAGATGATTCTACCAAACCAAACACCCGAGTACCCTATGGGAGGACGATAGTATCCCTAGTCAACCGAGATGAGATGATTTTTGGTTGATGACCACCAAACAAACCCGAGTCCCCGTGGGAGGACGATAAAATACCAAGTTAGCTTAGATGAGATGATTCTTTGCCAACGAAATCACACACCGAGTCCCCCAAGGAGGACGATAAATCCTTGAAAACCCGGGATAAGATGATTCCCAACCCATGGCACATATATGTCAGCATCAGCATCAACACCTACTCTGTCAAATTTGAGTGTTCTGTTTGTCATTGTTTTGTCTTCAGTTCCTAAAGACTCATGAACGAGGGGCATTTGTGAACACCACAAATTTGATCCCATAATATTGTATTAAGTTATGAATATATTATTATTTATGGATTGATGAGATGATTCGATCCTTAGATAAAATGTGTTTTGTAATTTAATAGAGTATTAACATTTTATTAATTTTGAATTTTTGATACATTTAACTTAGAATTATTGAGATGATTTAATTCTGGATTTAATGTATTTGAGGGTTTGGATTTAATAAAATGTGGATATTTAATTGTTTTAGGCCTATTATTTATTTTTGACCCGTTTGAGATGATTTTGGGTATTTAAATGAGTAAGAGCCTGGACCAATTAAATATGGACCCTCCAGCAATAAAGGCCCGACAAAAACATTGAGCTTAGAGGTCCTTTGGTCTGCATTTCGTCTAGAAATTCGGATTAAATCATTTCCATATTGTGTTTTTGTGTTTATGGAATATAGAGTGGAGTGAGGAGGAGGAAAACCAAATTAGGAAGAAGGGTGGGGGTAGGCTACAAGTTAGGAGTGTTTCTGGAGCTTAAAACAGGTAGAAAATATATTACGAAGGGCGTGGGAATCAAGCAGGACCGGAATTACGAGGATCAAAACCGGGAAGCAAAGAACTATTTTGGAAACAAGTGCCGGCGGACATGGCGACATGACCGCCAGCACTTGGCGGGCTTGGAAGGATGACCGCCAACACGTGGCAGACATCGCAAGATGACCGCCAGTGCTTGGCGGTCATCGCTCCCAGTTTTGGCAATTTTCCGATTGTTTCTTGTTCTCTTGATTTCGGGTATCTACCGTTGGATCTAGGGATTCAATCCCGACCCTTAGATCAACACCACGTCCAGACCCCCTAGACACTATAAATAGGACCCCCATTCACCCTCAAAACTTACCAATTTTCTCTCTTCCCCCTCTACACACACATAAGCTAGGTCCTTGGAAAATTCTCTAATTCCAAACTGAGGAGCCCTTTCTAGGGTTGAAGTTCTGGAGGATTTTTGTCAAGAGGAGTAGGAGTAGAGTATCGGCAAGAGGGAAGCAAGAGAAGGAGAAGGAGGAGGCGGATTGAACAAAATTTGCAAAGGAAAAGGAGGAGGAACCCGAGTAGAGGAATCCTGTGCAGGCAGCCTCTGAAAAATCATCATATCTTGAGCTGTAGGTGTCGGATCTGCATTCTTGGAGTCCCTGGAAAGCTAAGAAGTAGCTCTACAAGTTTACTGCTGGTGTGAGAGACTAGTTCGGCCTCCTTCTACCTCGAATTACCTGGTGAAGTTCTGTCAATATTCTGCTTAGGAGTGGTAAGCAAGTAGGAACAAGAAGAGGGCTTCAAGAGGTAACTCGTTCTTATCTTCTCGGTTGATTACTGCTGTGACGTGAAGACGCTGTTGATGTGATTGTATGTGATGCATGTAAGAACTGCGTGAGCTTTGAACCCATTATCAGGCGGTACATAGGTAGTTTTTAGTGGTGGAAATGCAAGCTCAATCTTTATTTACTTTCTATTTTGTTTTTGTTTTGTTTTTGTTATTTGTTTGTTTGTGCATGGCATATGTTGATCTTTAATTGCACATGATCTCGCCCCAACATGGATTGGTGCCTCACACCTTCCCATCCATGACGAACCCCCGGGTCTACATCTTTGGTTTGCTTATCGGTTGCCTTAAGGAGTCAACGGTTGCTTAAGAAAGGTTTTCCCCAAATTTTGCCCTATAATAAAATTTGGGTGGCGACTCCAAAGATGTGGATGATGGCTAAGAAGAAGGTGGTGAGTAGGCCCAACGAATTTTGGGTCGAGTACTCATAGTAGTGAACCTTCAGCACTGATAATCCAACTAAGCATAATAATAAACAGATGATTCTGTGTTGTGCACGGTGGCTTATTTTGTGCACTGTAGCAGCGACTGCCAAGTACTGATGTGTTTGTAGTTGACTTGTAAATGTATACTATTGGTTTATTATTTTGTGGTGAGACAGTGGTATGGTCTCACGCCTCACTTTTGTACACAGGTTGCTTGATTGAGGATCAGGAAGGCATTCAGGTACTGTGCCTACTTAGTTTCGGGTCGAATCCATAGTCGGCATGCATAATTGATGTTGTTGATTTTTTTTATAATTATCTATATGACTTCCGCTGCGTCTCTCTGTAAGTTGTTGCTCAGGCATGATTTTGTAATATTACTTATGTTCTCGGCGGAGTGGCCGGTTGAGTCTATTTGCCTAACATGTTGTATCTTGTTGTTGGTCTGTGGCATGTTATTGCCTGATGTTTTTCGTGTCCTGGGAATGATAAGGATAATTTGGTCATTTTGTATTTCAATTATATTTTACATTAATAAATTAGGATATAGGCGTTTCAGCTTGGTAGCGGAGCCAGATTTTAGGTCATTGGTTTCAAAGTTTGATTTTTGTGCTTCTGTGTACATTAGTCTGCTCCTTTTGTCTTATCCTTTTTTTTAAACGAAAAAAATAATAATATAATATTTTCTACATGCATATGCAATCATGTAAGAGTCGATTTGGATCCGATAGACTAGTACCTCAGTGTTATGGGTCGGATGACCCGATAATGAAATTTTCGACCTTGGTTGTCGATGTCGGTTTAAGTGTTGCATCCACTGTTTATTGGAATTTAGGTAAAACTTTAAGCTTCGGCATGTAATTGTTTTTGGTGTAACACGGGAGTAGACGATCTATGGTCTTGAAAGGCTTGCTCATGTCTCGAGTGGATTGACCTACTAGTCAATGAATCTCCATGTTGTCGGCAATGGTGCTTTCACTCTATTTTCTCAGGGTCTGTTTGAGACGGTTTCCATGCACCATGTGGAGTTGGTTTTTTCGGCGGGATAGAGTCATCGTTCTTCGTTCCCAGACGTCGAGTGATATGTCATTGCGATGTTATCTCTCCTATTTGAATAGTTAAAGTTTGATCTTGATGAGTTATGTTACCCAGTTTGGGTAACGGTGATGGCATGTTTTATGGTAGTGTATCATCCTGTATCAGAATCGAATTAAAAGATGATTTAAGCGGTTGCTATGCCCGCTGTGGTTGTTATCCCCAAAAAGGATGTTGTTATGACTGCTAAGGTCTCTGGCGATGTTATCGTTGATCGGGTTTGTCGAGGTGTGTCGACGGAGATGTTGATCAGTTTTCCTTTGATCTTATCATGATGGACTAAGGTAAGTTTGATGTGATAACAGACATGGATCGACTATTCAGACACCAGACAATGGTGGATTTCCGGGCCAAGGAAATGTTCTTATCTTCTTGTTAGGGCAAAGATTGGTTTTGGTTGGAGAGCAATGAGCTTTATCAGCTTGTTATATCTCAGTTTATCCAGGCTTTCAGGATGATCCGAGAGGATGAGAGGCTTTCTTTTGCTCATGTAATTGATTCTTCGGTACAAATGCCCGGTTTAGAGGATATCCCGATTGTGTGGGAGTTTTTCCGATGTTTTCCTGATGGGTTATCAGGGTTGCTTCGGAACACGAGGTGGAATAGACGACAGATTTGGTACCGGGAATGGTTTATACTTCCATACCGCCCTATAGAATGGCATCGATTGAACTTCAGCGATTGATGTAACAACTGGGTAGTTGGATAAAGGTTTCATTAAACCGAGCATCTCGCCGTGAGGTGCACCGGTTTGGTTTGTTAAGAAAAGGAACGACAGTGTGTGGATGTGTTTGACTACAGATAGTTGAATAAGTATCCTTTGCCAGAATCTATGACTCGTTCGATCAGTTGTAGGTTGTACTTGTGTTCTCTAAGGTTGACTTGCGATCCAGTTACCAACATGTTAGGATTGCAAAATAGGATATACCAAAGACTACTTTCTGCACTCGGTATGGTTGCTATGAGTTTGTTGTTGTTTTGCTCGGGTTGACAAATGCTCCTGTAGTTTTCCCATATGTGGTGCATGGGGTATTCCATGAATTCTTTGACCGGTTTGTGGTTGTTCTTTATCATGATATGTTTTGGTCTACTCGAGTAGTAAGGCCGGGTGCGAGAGAACCATTCGAGTCGGGTTCTGCCTATGTAAAGGGAACAACAATGGTATACCAAGCTGAGCAAATGTGAGTTTTGCAGGACGAGAATGCATTTCTCGGTCATGTTGTGTCCGATGAGGGTATTAAGATGGACCCGGCCAAGGTGATGGCAATTACAGAATGGGAACCACCATAGAAGTTACCCAAGGTACGAAGTTTCTTGGACGTGCTGGCTTGTACCGGGGGTCTTTTGATCGTTTCCTTTGATAACGGGTCCTATGTTGAGCTTTTGGGGTGTAGAATGCGTCTTTTTTTGGGATTTACGCTGCCAGCAGAGTTACGTGGTATTAGAGAATCGTTTGACATATGCACCTATTTTGAATATTTCCAGACCCGGTGTGGAGTACACGGTGATCAGTGATGATTCTTGTTTGGGTTTGGGATGTGTCTCGTTGTAAGAGGGTCGGTTGTTGCTTATGCCTCCGGGCAGTTGAGATCCGATGAGAAGAGTCACCAGACCCATGATCTAGAATTAGTTGTTGTGACCCTTGCTCTGAAATCTAAGGACGCCCTCTGTTTGGCGGGAAGTGTAGGATTTTCACGGTTCGCAGGAGAGTTGCTTCGGTAGATGAGGATCTAGTTTCTTACGTGTAGTCTTCTTTAGTGAAGTTGAGGTCTTTGGATGTTCCTAAAGTGGATGTTTTGGGAAACGAATCATAGAAAAAGCGCATAACACGCCATATGCTATGCAGTCGGGTAGCCCCTAGAGTTACTATGGGTGGCCCGGTATTGAGAAAGATGTTGCAAATTTGTGGTTCGTTGCATGACTTGTCAGCAGGTGAAAGCCGAGCATCACGCTCATGCGGGCAAGTTGAGATCTTTGACTATTCCACAGTGGATGTGGGAAAATTTCACTATGGATTTTGTGATCGGGTTACCGAGGACCCGAGGTCGGCATGACGCCATCTGGATCATTATCAACATGGCTGACCAAGTCAGCTCTTTTTGTTCCTTTTGAACGGTTCGATGGACGAGCTAGAGAGGTGGTATGTTTCGGTTGTTGTGAGATTGTTTGGAGTTCCATTTTCCATTGTCTCAGATAGAGATCCGAGGTTTACTTTCACTTCTGGAAGAGTTATAATCAGCTTTGGGTGTTAAGAAGGGCTTTAGTATTGGTTTTTAACTGCAGACTGATGGATGGTCAGAGTGTTCTTTTCGGACACTGGACGAGATGCTTTGAGATGGTGTGTTCTACATCATTGGTGATTTGGATGAATGGTTGATGTTGATTGAGTTGTTTACAACAACGGTTACCATTCTAGTTTTGACGTGGCGCCTTACGAGGCTTTACACGGGCAGAAATGCCGTTCTCTGATTTTTCAGGAGGAGGTAGGTCTGAGACGGGCGATTGGTCCAGACCTAGTCTGGGGGATGGTAGATCACATCGGGGTGGTCAAGCAGTGGTGATAGCTGCTTAGGACCGACAACAGGGTTTTGCTGATATGCATTGCTGTGAGGTGGAGTAAAGTGTAGGTGATGTGACATTCCTCCATGTTGCTCCCTGCATAGGTGTTATCCAGTTTGGGAGGTAGGGTAGGTTGAGCCCTTGTTTTTATTGATCTATATAAGATTAGTGAGTGGGTTGATCCGCTGGTATATCGTTGACTTTTCGGAGGATTTGTCTCGCATACACGATGTGGTCCAAGTCTCGATGGTGAGTCGTTATCGATCTATATACTATGTTATATTCCCGATAGAGGAGGAGGTCTGATGTTTTGACCTATGTTCAAGAGCCAGTGGAGATTCTGGCTCGGGAAGTACGGTAGTTAATGAGTTGTACTATTCTTATGATTTTGGTTAGATGGAGCCATCATACTTTGAATGAGGTTACTTGGGAGGTTGAGTCCCATATGAGAGAGCAGTGTTCGCATCTCTTTTGTTTCTTATCTCGAAATTTTGAGGAAGAAATTTTGTTAAGTGGGGTAGAATGGTAACACCTCAAATTTTCGTTGTTTATTTCTATGAAATTTTAGAAATTTTTAGAGTTTAATTTCCAATTTTACCTTCGAGGAATTGTTTCGCTAACTTTTTATTAAGAAAAATATTTTGTGTTCCATGGAAATGTTAATTTTAAGTGGAAATTGTTCCTTGATCGAGTCTCTTTCGGGAATAAATCGTGTTTCTAGAGTTTGTTGTAGTTTTCATTTAAACTATGTTTTTTGGTTTAAAGTAAGTAAATAAATAAATAAAATAAAATAAGTAAACCTAGCCCTAAACCCCAGCGTGTTGACCAGGGATGAGTAGACCGCGCCCAAGACCCAAAACGACGTCGTTTGGGTCTTGGCCGGCCAACCCTAATTTCCTTTCTTTTTCTTCATTCCTTCTTTCTCTCCTTTCTTTTCTCTTTCGCCGCCCCACTTCTTCCTCCCGAAATCCTCTCCCTAAAACGTGCCAACAGTTACCATATCCTCCTTATTTCTCCCTTATTCCTTCTTCTTTCTTTTCTTTCGTCTTTCCCTAACCGATTCGCACCCACTTCCTCTCCCTGACATCATCATCTCTTTTCTCCACAAAAACCTCTAGCCGCCGCATCTCCTTCTTCTTTTCTCTTCTCATTTACACATCACCGCCGCCGCCTTGGTTCTCTGTTTGTCCTGTCGTCGCCGCTGTTGTGGAGCCGAAGCTGTCGCCACCAAAAGTCGGGTAAGCCTAACTCTCTTTCCTTCTCGTTTTCTTGTATGGGTTGTTGGTGGTTGACGGCTAGTTGTCTTGCTTTGTGTTATGGGTGATGATTGAGAAGTTCATGGCGGTGGGTGTGTTGGGGTTATTGGTAGCCGGCGGCTGTTTGTTGTCTTGGTGGCGGTGCTCGGTCGGATTGGCTGTGGTGCGGGTGTGGGTTTACAGTTTTGCTCAGTCGATTTGGGGTGGCTGCTACAGCGTTGCTCGTGCACAGTGGCCTGCGTTGGTGCTCGTGCTTATCCACGCAGTAGATTGCAGGTTCAATGAGGATTGGAGGCTTGAAAGCTCAGAACCAGTTTTGGGCAGTGTTTTTCGCAAGGTTCAAGGTTCGAGTTGCGTTGTTCGACGGATCCGAGTAGATCTGGGTTGGACAATAATTTTTCTAGTAAGGATTCTAAGTCTCCGTTCTTGTTCCAATTCGTTTTTTAGGATTTTGGTTGGTTCTGTTATTGAATTGGCTATCGTTTGGGTTCTTGGTTTGAACAATTTCTGCTGTGGCAGTTTGTGGTGCTTCGCTTTTGAGTCTTTGGTGAGCTTTCCGATGAGCTGTTGGTCGGGATCCAGCGAGCAATTACTATCCCGACGAGTAACGGAAATTCAGCATTAAGCGGTATTTTCCCCGGCGACATCGTAATTTAATTTTGTACTTGTCACTTACTCTATATGAATCGATGTATTGGATAGAATAGAGTAATAGTGGGAAATCGAGTGTGATGAGTTGAGAGGTGCATGGCCGGAATTACCGAGGCGGATAGAACATTAGAGCAGGAAAGGCTTGGGGTTGAGTATGACCTTAGAGCGAAAATTAGGAAAATCAGGCCCAAAACCATCATCTAACCCTCGGAACCTTCTTGGTGTTTCTGGACTTTAAGAAAAGGGCTTAAAGCCCAATGGCATGATTGGATAATTATGAACTTAAAGAATTGGGCCTTAGGCCCGGGATCTTTTTATGGACTTAGTTGGGCTTAGGCCCTATGAACCTTTAGGTCCGTGACTTTTGGTGACGTAGTCGGTGAGAGTAAATTCTTTTTGGGCTTTGACCCTGAACCTTCATAAGTGAATAGTTAGGGTGTGTCGAGGCACAATGAAGCTTCATTTTTGGAGGCAATTATTATTTCCCAGGTGAGGATGTATAAACGTTTGTTTGCTTAACTGCCTACAATGCTCGGAAATTAAATGTCAGGTATTTGACATGGAATTCTTGTTGGCCTTAATGCTATATGCATGTGTGCCTGTTGTCCTGTTGCCTTATTTGCACTATGAGCTATGTTTATGATTTGCTTATTGTTAAATACCTGTTGTTGATAGGTTGCTTATTGGTGCTTATACTATGTCTAAATTACTCATGAAATATTTTTATTATGGACTATAGCATGATATTATGTTTTGTTGAATGTGTGAGGACTTGTGGGCCGATGGCCAGGACTTGAGAACTATACTCTGATTTCACACATTCCTGGATAAACATAATGTATGGCATACTCAACAGTATAACAATAACTGAGAATAAAACACTGAAATTCTACTGTGATGTTGACCGGTAACACCGAGGGGAAGGTTGGGTACCTCTCGGGACTTTTTTTGCGGTTTAGCATGGTTACCCCAGGGGAAGGTTGGTGCACCCCTGGAAGACTGGCGCCAGTTAGGTGTGTCTGAGCGCACCCTCAGGGAGCTGGTAGCCACTCGAGGTTTATCGGTGGTTTTTATGCCTCAGAATCTACCCCTTCTGAGGTACGACACTTGGGTTTCACACCTGGATTTGATCAGATGCGCTATCGAGACTTGACTTGCAGTAGAGGGCCCTGAATAATAGAATGCTCAAACTGTAATAAGATATTTGACGGTAATGAACCTTCATCATAGATAATCCAATTAAGAATAATAACTAACAAATGATTCTGTGTTGTGCACGGCGGCTTGTTTTGTGCACTATGGCAGCGATTGCCAGGTACCGATGTGTTTGTAGTTGACTTGTAAATGTATAATATTGGTTTATTATTTTATGGTGAGACAGTGGTTTGGTCTCACCCCTCACTTTTATGCACAGGTTGGCTGATCGAGGATCAGGAAGGCATTCAGGTACTGTGCCTACTTAGTTTTGGGTCGGATCCATAGTCGGCATGTATAATTGATGTTGTTGATTTTATAAGCTTATCTATATGACTTCCGCTACGTCTCTCTATAAGTTGTTGCTGAGGCAGGATTTTGTGATATTACTTATGTTATCGGCAGAGTGGCCGGTTGAGTTTATTTTCCTGACATGTTGTTTCTGGTTGTTGCTCTGTGGCATGTTATTGCCTGATGTTTTTTGTGCCCTGGAGATGATAAGGGTAATTCGGCCATTTTGTATTTAATTTATATTTTATATTAATAAATTGGGATACGGGCATTTCATCAGGTATCACATCTCCATACAATATAATATGTGGCTACTGATTCTATAATTCACTAAGAATTATATTCAGTTATACACAAAATAAAACTACCGCAAACACAAAGTTTACTACCTTATGCTTAGTAAACTACCAATTCCTACTACCCAATTTCGTAATCGGGAAAATGACCCTTTTGGTCATCATTGTAACACTTTTGTTACAACAGTACTTTGCACTGTATGGTTTGCCGTACTGATCTATCTCCAACTTTCATAACTATATTGGTGATCACAAGAGTACTTTTGCTCTTCTAGTACATATTGGAATACTAAATTCCAAACTTTATAATTATCGCCATTGAGCATCAACCTTTTGTTGAGCTATGCGACAATAACTTATGAAGCAGAAATTATGTTTAACAAATAAAATACACAAAAGGATCATATATAAGGTATAATGTTCAACATACATACATGTATAATGCTAAGCTTCGATTGACTAAGTTAATAATCACATCCATAACCCGGAGTCGAAAGTTCACTATGCTCCCAATCATTGTCCTAAAGTTGAATGCACAATGAAAATTAAATTAATCAATAACACAGCTAAGCATCAATCATGCTCGAGACAACATATTTGTCAAGCATAATTTTATAATCCCATGTAGATTATAAGTTAAACAAATTAACATAGAACCTAACAATGTTAAAATAATTAACATGTGCTGCTAAACTAATTAGCAACTAATTCATAATGTTAAACCAACTAATATTGAAGCAGGTAATCGTATATTACTCATGCTAGAGCAGTTGGGTAAATGTTTCTCGTGCCAAATTCACTTTGGAAATGGTCTAGAAATATACAAAATTTATGTCAAGAGAATTAGTCCATGTGACTAATTTTTTTCTGGATCTTTTAAGATTTTTTTTTGGAACCCTTCATAATTTTATTCTAAGTCGTATGCCTTAAATAAAATTCAATTAGACCGTATGTCTAACATGGAAAAATTTTTCTAAGGTCATAAGCTATAAAAATAAAATTTATTTAGACCGTATGTCTACAAATTTTATTTTTATATTGATATTCTCTTTTTAATAAAGTAATAATAATAATAGACTTGTGTCTCAATTAATTTTATTTTATTTAGGCCATAAACCCATAAAATAAAATTTTTTTAGACCGTATGTCTAATATAAACAATTAATTTTACTTAGGTTATAAATCCAAAATAAAATTAGTTTAGACCATATGTCTAGAAGAAGTCTATAATTATTATATTTTCTTTGACCATATGTCAATAGAAGAAATTTGATTTAGGCCATATGTCTAAAAGGACCATCTCTTTCTAAAAATAACATTAGACTTGTAGTCATTTTTTATTGGGTCTCAAACCCGATAAAAAATAATAATTTAGACCATATGTCTAAAATAACTCTATATAATTTTATTGAACCACATGTCGATAGATTGAAACCAATTTTAAACCATCTGTCTGTAATAAGCCAATTTTATTTTTATAGGCTATAAAAAAAATAATTTAGGTCGTATGTCTAATAGTGGCTAAACTTAGTTTAATTAGGCGATAAGCCAAAAAAAAGAGTTCGAAAAACCCGACTGGAAGTCAAATTTTCACCAAATTAATTTTAATTAAACCATATGTTTAATATAGGCCACACATAAATAAAATTCATAAGACCATATATCTTAAATAAATGGTCCATAATAGGCCTTGTGCCTACTAAATTTGTCTATAAAATTCGACGATATGTGGTTGACCATATGTCTAAAAGAAGTCTATAAATTTCGACGACCGACGAGGATGCAGCAGCCCAGAGTGGCTCGGCGACGACGAACGCCGCCTTCGCCTTCTCCGGCCGCACTCCTTGAAACGTTCGTCAGCCGCCATCCATGGTTCACATCCCACGATTCACTCATTGAGCCTCCACGCTGCCGTTTTGGTACAGGAAACCGTGCCGTCTGTAGCGATTCCTCGCTTGACAGCCGCCGTCTGCAGTGTGCTTTGCCCCGTCCGCCGCCGTGTGCTGCAAACGGATGGTATCGTATTTCAGTTCCATCCTTTTCCAACAGGAAAAACACAGGTCCATTATTCACCAGTCAATGCAACCATATGTTTTTCATGGTCCAAAAAAAGCTTATCTCTTTTTGGTTGATTAATAACAAATATTAATCGGTATTTGTAAAGTATATACAATCCAAAAAAGAAATATAACAAATTTCACTACAGAAACCTTAATGGTACAAAAAAATTAGAAAAAAGATTGTGTAATGAATTGAACAAATCAAATCCATAATAAACTAACGAATTGAACAAGACAATTTTATAGAACGTGAAATTTATTCTCGATTTGCATAAAATCATATGAATCAAAAAGAACACAAGCCTATGGCTCCCGTACCAATGAAGGAATCTATACACATATATATAGAAGAAATAAGGAGACATATTTGTAAGTAGTGAAGTGGAAGCGGTTGTTAGGATCGGGAGCCGTCCACGCATGAATTACTGGTCGGTGGAGACCGTCACAGTATATTGGATCGGTCTCCTTGTCTCCACGATCTAAATCCTAGATTGCAGTAAGCAAGTTATGTGTGTTTACCCAACATATGTACAAAGTGTACAATACATTGTGTATCAGCCTCCTCTTTGGTAGCTTATATAATGTACTAGTTAGGCCCACTTGGGCTTAAATGAACATTCCTTATGGATAGACTCACTATTTTCCAACAAATTATGCTTTGATATTGTTTGCAGGAGTAGAAGTGGCCAGTTTGTCAAGGGAAATGCTAGGACAAGCCCGATTGCAATGAACGTTGTATTAACTTTGGGTATAAAAGGGGAAAATGCTACCCTCCCCTCTATCAGTATTGTTGCTGTTTCTGATGACAATTTCTATTGCTTCATTCTGTTGAAGTAATAATAAGAATAAAGATTGCTGATTTCTTGACTTTATACTTTCCTGCCTGACCTTGTCACTTTGGTTAGTTATTATTATTACTATTATTTTATACCAATATTATTATTATTTTATTATTATTATTATTATTAGAGAATTTTGGTAGTTGATTGTGAAATGGACAAAACTATGTAATTTATTTTGACGGGAACGAGCATTTTATATTTGTGAAGCTCGCGGGCGAGCCTTATCGAGCTTTCCTTTTTTATTTTGGGCTTTGCCATTATTATAAGGCTTATGGAAGGCATAAGTTGATTTAGGCCTATTACTATAATATGGGCTAAGTCTTTCTTAAGCCCAATGATTATTTTTCTTTAACCAAGCCCATTGACTAATTTAGATAAATAAAATTAAAATTTTAAAAAAATCAAAACCAAATTATTATCAAATAACCTAATGTTAATGGCTAAACGCCCAACTGTGTCTAAGAAACTAAAACATCGAAACCTGTGAACAAAAACGAAACAACAATCCTTAATCCTTTTCACTTTTCCATCTCCCATAATCTTTAAATTTTTTTCCTCTCCAAAACCCACCCACCAGCCACTCCCGTATGCCACTCGCCGCCGCCACTGCTTCATCCCCTTTCTTCCACCTCAGTGGTGGTGCTAGATATAATTTCTAATGGGGACCAATATGTGTGATAGTAAGGGTTTATGTGAGAAAACAAAATTTAAAAGGGGCCAAATACATATCACGATAGGAATAATATGTAAAAATTAAAAATCTAAGGGTTTCGTAGATACATTGCGGTAGTACATATATGTAAAAATTGAAAGTCCAAAGGGGCCATAGCCCCACTCAGTCCCCCTGGGCCACCGCCACTGCTCTTCCACGTTTGTTCCTCCATTCTTCTTCAAGTCTGTGGCCACAGTGAATCCTCCCCCTATTCCAAATCTACTCTTCCAGCCCGGTTCTTCTCGAATTGAACGTGGAGCCCAATCCCAACTGCCCGTTGCCATCTTGAACAGCCACCATCATCGGGCGTTCCCTTGCTATGTCGTTGCCGTAGTGAAGGACAATCTCAAGATTTGTATTCCAATTTGGGTGTAATTTTGGCATGTACACTACGTCCATTTTGTTTGCTATAGATATAATCCCTTTTCTTTTTCGCATTCTTGTTAGTATTTGGGGGTTTTGAGAATTTGTTTAAGTCTCAACAATGATTTTTGTTTAAAAAATCATTTGATTGTTATTTAATAGCTGTAATAAACTTATATCATATTCAAAATTTTAAAATTAACATTTAAAAATTAAAGGTTTTTTTTTGTTATATACATTCTCTTTAACAATCTTTACTTCTGAACCACCCCGACCCAAATTTACCCAACAAACAGTAATTACAAAATAACCAGGCAGTCAAATAATCAACAGTAAACATCTCAGCAGTTCAATCAAACAACAAAGCACACAAAGTAATACAGGCACATATCAAAGGAGATCTATTCTCACAACAAATATCAACAAATATCACAAAGATATCAACAACAATAACCATATGATGCAATGGAACCTATGTAGTTCCAAGACCAACCAACCCGGCTATCACGGGTGGAATGACGTATATGCAACCTCACCTGATACTCCTCGGAAGCTGGTATCTGGTTAAGCCTTGATATTCCTATAATATAACAACAATAATCACTTATAATGCACAAACAAGATGGTTATGCATGATGCCGGTTAACAGTTATTAGACGGCTTATCAATTCTTTTTATTATTTCCATAATTATCTTATTCATTTTTGTGGAGATTACCAACAACCTATCTCCCATCTGTTATACCAATCATATTCAACATAATTCAAAACCAAAACCGAGCGTCCAAGCCAATATCCCGGCCCTTAGGCTGCTTATGACAATAAGGCATATATACGTACTGTTATACGTAGTGTATATTTAAGATAATATATTTGTAAATATATCAAGTTACGACCCGTTAAATACTCACAGTCCATATGACGTAAATAATACGTATTAAACATAATTATTCATAAAAATTTTATTTGTAATTAATTGAAGTTATGACCTATGTATCCATATATATTAGCTAGAAGAAATAACTGTTGTAAACGATATATACATTTAGTAAATCTTATATAATCGTAAGTACTTATATACATAAAACTATAATCATTATTTAAATAGAAATATAGTCTAGCAATTTCTATGCCGGTGAAAATAGCTACAGTACGTTATACGATATATGTGTATATACTTGTAAAAGATTAAAATCAATAATTTAATTAAGATATAGGTCTAATATTATTTTAGCCTAGGATTACGGAAATGAATATAATAGAAATGTATATACTTGTCTAGGCCTTTTATAATATAAATTCAATTAAAACATAATTAAAGAAATTCGAAAATTAAACTCGGTAGGCCTTCACGAACGCTTAGCCCAACGGAGGACAAATCTAATATCATCATAATTTCGAAAATTAAATAAGAGACAAAGTTAAAATAAATAAACATAATTAAAATTAATAAATAACATGGGCCTTTTATTAATTAGCCCAATTAAAATTAACTGATCGAAAGTTAAATACAATGGGCCTTTTACGAGCCCAGGTAAATCTAATTAAAATCGGAAAACTAAAATGCTATGGGCCTTTTTAATAGCCCATTCGGAAATTAAATAAGAGCAGAAAATAAATAAATGAAAACATAATTTAAATATTTAGTGCACAAATTAAATAAAAGCACAGTAAAAGACATTAAATAAAACCATAAGTTTATTAAGTTAATAAATTTTAATTAGCGTTATTTTAATGTCCGAGTTCGTTTATATCGTTCGGGTTCGATATGCATATGGATGGTCCAAGGCTCGGGTTTTACCCAAAGTCCATTTTCGAGCTCGCCGGAAAATTCCCGAGACTGTCGGAAACTCGCCAGATTCCGGCGTCACTGTTCACAGTAGTACTCAACACACTCCACGCATACCGTATACTGTTCCTCATCCATCAAAAGTCCAATTCACAGCAGAACCACCGTCGTTCTACCCACCAAGACTAACACCCATGCCCACAGTAACAACATCAAGGCCATCCAACCACCGTCACAGAAAGAACCACCAAATCGATCAATCAACATCCCAATCCACACACGATTCAACAACACAGAACAACCAAACAAACAACAACTAGGACCCGATTAGTTCAATCCGTCATGAATCGGGTTTAAGGGAAGAAAAGAATAGAAACGGCAGGAAGGGAAGGCAAGAGTCGACGTGGTTCTTACCCACGCGTCAGCGACGAGGAGCGGCAGATCGGAGGCGTAATAGTTGAGCTTTCGTCCTCCTGGTTTTTGCGCGTGTTTGGCCGAGAAGAGTGTGCAGCCTTTCGGTTCGCTGCTCTAGTCAGCGGTCACAATCAAAGCAAGGGCGGCGATGGCGGATTCGGGAAGAGGGGGAGGTCTAGAAGCATGGGGCTTCTCTGGAAGCGGCGTCGAATCTTGAGGAAGGGAAGAGGTCGGTCCTCCTGTGTACAGCAGTGGCTCGAGCTCATCTTGGGGTGGCGAGTTCAGGGAAGCAGAGGAGAGGGAGGTCGGTGGCGCATCACGGGTGGCCCGTCAGTGAGCAACGACAGAAGGGGAGGAAAGGAGATCGGTTGGTGGTGACTCGAGCTCAGTCCTCTGGTGGTGGCGGCGCGGTGGCTGTTTGGAGCGAGGAAGATGGCGGCTTCAGCGAGAGGATGGGAGCGGGTGCAGGGGCGGCTCGTCTGACTTGGTGCGGCGGCGGAAACAGTGGAGATGCAAAGAGGAGGTGGCGGTGGCAGAGGGTTTGCTAGGAAGAGGAAGAGGAGGTTTTGAGGGTGGCGGTGGTGGTTGTCTTGGTGGAGAGGAAGGAGAGAGAGGAGGTGGAGATGGTGGCTCGACGGCTGGTGGTAGGGGCAGGGGAGAAAGAAAACGAGAGGGAGAGATAGGAAGCAGAGAGGGAGCGTGAGGAATGGGAAAGGGGAAAGGGAATTAAAAAGAAAAAGAAGAAAGAAAAGACAAGGAGGGGAGGAGGAAGAAAAGAAAGGAGGGGTCTGGTGGAAGAAAATCGGGAGAGAGGAGAAGAAAATGGGAAGAAGAAGACAGGGGAAGAAGAAGAAAAGAAAGGGATAGGGCCGGCTGAAGGAAAAACTGGGAGAGAGAAAAAAATAAAAGAAAGAAGAGGAGAAAGGAAAGAAAGGGAAATAAGAGTGGCCGCGTGGCAAGCCACGATTGGCAGGTTCGGATTCTCGTGTCGGGATCTCATAAACGTAGGGATACTCCCGTCTTTTCGAATTTCCGTCCCTAGTCCAAAAATACAACTTGGGCTCGGAAAATCTGATTAATACCCCTGAGCGTCGTCCAAGTCTCAGAGTTGAAAACCGATGTTCAGTTTACGAAAGACACTCCAAAACGCGTATCGGTCGAAACAACGTTAAACCTTGTATTTAACATTTTAACTCAATCTTTTTAAAACATATGCATAATTTGTTGGCCCGAATAGGCCTGAGGGGGGGGGGGGGGGGTCAATCAGGCTACCCTTCAATCGAGGTTGGTTTCTGAGTTGGTTTCTATAGAATCACTTTGGTTTCTGAGGAACCAAGTGGTTTCTTTACAAACCACGAATACACAGAACTAATCAGTGTTAAATGCACAAAGATAGAGAGAACAGAACAGAGAAAGGTTGACACAGTGATTTATAATGGTTCCCCCTCACCAGGTACCTCCACTACCTAAAGGCCCTTCCTTTAGAATTTTAGAAACTCTCACTATCTTAGGCTTTTGCGGGATCAGCCTTAACCGATTACAGAAACCAAGCTTTTGCAGGCTAAGCTCCAACCTTTACATACACAAGCTTTTGCAGGCTAAGCTCTAACCTTTACAAGTTTTTCCCAGGCTAAACTCTAACTTTTACTCAAATCAATACCCTGATTTGAGGACCCAGCAATACTACACTAGTCTTGCCTAAACACTTTACCCTTTGTAAAAACTTGGAGAACAAGATTAAGCACAAATTCAAAGCTCTCAAGAAAAGCAAGAACACAGCAGGTATAAGCTCAATAATCAACTCAATAGCACGTTTTCAAATGGTTGGGTTGAGGAAGAAAGATATGCAATGGCCTTCCTTATATAGTGCTTGAGTTGGTGGGGTAGGAAGATCTTCATCCAACGGCTCTAAAGTACTCTTCAGCTCTTCATCCAACGGCTATGTGGTACAAATCAGTCTTCAGAGTTGACTCCACAATCCACTAGCTGGTGTTGGGTTTATTTCAGGAAGTCCACTCTCTTTGCAGCTCAATTACTTGAAAACATTCCATTTTTAGCAATCCAGGGCCATAAGTGTGGACCACATGGTCCCCTTCACATAATTGATCAAAGAGAGGTGAGAGACAAGGGTTAAAGACTTCTCTCTAGTGTTGGACCATTTTTTTTGTCCGTTGGAGTAGTTGGGAGTTGGCCTTAATTGCTGTATGGACCATTGGGACCACTTGGCCACTTGCAGTTGGGACCACGATGTTGACAGACAGGTGTGGTTTCTTCTGAAAACAAGCTGAGAAACCAAGCAGAAAACCAACCTGCGAGAAAACTAAACACAAGTATATATGGCAAACATCTAATCCAGTTTGTTAGTCATCAAAATCATAATATATCAACACACTAAACATGGTGAATTATGGATTAACACTAATTAAAGTATTAGACCCATGTTTAGGCTAACAATCTCTCCCTTTTTGATGATTACAAATATTGTGTTGATCTCTGCAAAACTGGGTTAGTAAAAATAGCACTTCATATAAGCACACTCCCCCTGCTTGAATACTCCCCCAATAACAAAAACTTTTGTGCATAAAGCACCATTGGCTTTTCCAACTTAGCCAAAAACCTCCCCCTGCTTATAGCACCAATCATTTGGCATACATTGACAATAGCAGAGTAGCGCAATAATAATCGACAATAATCATCCATAATGTATGCTTAACAGAGTTGGATGCCAGATTCCAATCAAATTCCAACCAACCAACAATTTTCTCCCCCTTTTGGCATCAACAAAATATAATAAGGACAAAGGGTAGAAATAGCAGGCATATTATAAGAAAAGAAAACATAATATCCAAATAGCAAATATCCGAACTGAAAACAGAAACAGAATTTATGACATTGTTCAGAACATAAAAACTAACATAAGAACCAACATAAAAACCATGAATAAGAACCATAATTGGAACCATGCTATAAATGATGAAGAACACAAAATGCAATGCAAATCCTAAGGGCATCAGCAGTTGAGGCATCACTCATCATCAGTTTCTGACTCAGGATGAGAATCAACAATACGGTCCAGGGCCTCTAAAACAGTAGCCTCAATTAAATGTTAGTCCATAATCACTTAAAGTCTGTTTCATCCATAGGACTTGTACACAACAAGCTCCTGCTGCAACATATTCAGCCTCAGTGGTGGAGGTTGCAATAGAATTTTGCTTCTTGCTTGACCAAGACACAAGAGACTGCCCAAGTAATTGGCATATCCCACTTGTGCTTTTTCGATCTAATGTGCACCCTGCAAAATCTGCATCTGAATAACTTGTTAGCTCAAAAGTGCTGACTTTAGGATACCATAAACCAAGAGAGGATGTTCCCTTAAGATACTTGAATATACGCTTAATTGCTTTAAGGTGAGACTCTTTAGGGCATGATTGAAATCTTGCACATAAACATACACTGAACATTATATCAGGTCTAGTGGCTGTGAGATATAGAGGACTACCTATCATACCCCTATACAATTTTATATCAACATCCTTACCGTGTTCATCCTTGTCAAGTTTGGTGGATATACTCATTGGAGTGGGACTAGGCTTGGTTTCTGACAAACCAAACCGCTTTAGTAGCTCACGAGTGTACTTAGCTTGATTGATATCAAGTTGCTTAACTTGGAAGCCCAGAAAGAAATTGAGCTCACCCATCATGCTCATCTCAAATTCACTGTGCATAAGGCTTTCAAATTCCTTACAAAGTAGATCATTAGTAGCACCAAATAAAATATCATCAACATAGATTTGCACAATGATGACATCACGTTTGTTAGACTTAACAAACAATGTTGAATCAAATTTTCCTCTAGAAAAACCTTTAGAAACCAAGTATGAGCTTAACCTATCATACCAAGCCCTAGGTGCTTGCTTAAGTCCATATAATGCCTTTTTAAGCTTGAATACATGTTCTGGATGTTCATGACTTTCAAAACCAGGTGGTTGTTCAACATATACTTCTTCTAGAATATATCCATTTAAGAATGCACTCTTAACATCCATTTGATATAGCTTAAAGGATCTATATGATGCAAATGCAAGTAACATGCGAATGGACTCTAATCTAGTAACAAGAGCAAAGGTCTCATCATAATCAATGCCCTCTTCGTGATTATACCCTTGAGCAACTAACCTTGCTTTATTTCTTACCACAACACCTGATTCATCAAATTTATTTCTGAAGACCCATTTGGTACCAATGACAGGATGTTCAACTGGTCTTGGCACAAGCTCCCAAACTTCGCTTCTTTTGAATTGGTTCAGCTCTTCTTGCATTGCCATAATCCAATTCTCATCAAGAATGGCTTCTTTTGCACATTTGGGTTCAACTTGAGAGAGGAATGCAAGATGCGAATTGATGTTGTGCAGTGAGGACCCGGTAGTCACCCCTTTATTTAGATCACCAAGGATAACATCAGTTGTATGTCCCATGGGTGCCCTGATGTTTCCATGGGAAGTTGATCCTTGTTCTTCTACATTTGGTTCTTCACCAGAACCACTTGGTTGGATCACTGGTTCCAGACGTGGCTGGACACTTGGTTCCACTCTTGGTTCCAACACAGAAGGTGTAGGTGGTGCCAGCACAGGTGGTTCATCCTCCTCTTCCACAGAATTCTCACGATTGACAATATGTGGTTGCTCATCAGATGCTATGTCAGTATCTATGTCATCACTTTCATCACAGGGGTCAATTTCATCAAACACAACATGCATGGTTTCTTCTACAACCAAGGTTCTTTTATTATATACTCTATATGCCTTACTAGTAAGTGAATACCCAAGGAAGACACCATCATCAGATTTAGCATCAAATTTATCAAGGTTATCCTTAGTATTAAGTATATAACATTTAGACCCAAAAACACGAAAGTAACTGATGCTTGGTTTCTTATCAAACCATATCTCATAAGGGGTCTTTTCAATTAAAGGACGTAAGGATACTCTATTTAGAATGTAGATGCTGTGTTTACACCCTCTGCCCAGAAATATGCAGGTAACTTATGCTCATTAAGCATAGTTCTAGCCATTTCTTGCAAAGTTCGATTCTTCCTTTCAACTACCCCATTTTGTTGAGGCGTTCTAGGAGTCGAAAAGGTGTGTTCAATACCACTTTGCTCACAGAAGTGTTTAAAGACAAAGTTATCAAATTCACCTCCATGATCACTTCTAATTTTCGAGATTTTATAGCCTTTTTCATTTTGTACTTTCCTAACAAGAGTACCAAATTCATAACATGTATGATCCTTTTGAGCAAGAAATACAACCCATGTGTACCTAGAATAATCATCAACCACCACAAGAACATAACTTTTACCACCTAAGCTAATGGTTCTCATGGGACCAAACAAGTCAATATGCAATAATTCAAGTGGTCTAGATGTAGAGATAGTGTGTGTAGGTTTAAAGGAACTTTTAACCTGTTTTCCCAGCTGACATGCTCTATATGTGGTTTCTTTTTCATATTTGAGCATTGGCAATCCTCTCACTAACTCTTTTTTGGACAGATTTGAAATTAGCTCCAAATTTACATGACCAAGCCTTCTATGCCATAGAGTTGGGGTTTCTGTTCTAGCACTTAAACACTTAAAATCAGGATTAGCCACATCATTTAGGTTGATAGAGTATATGTTACCTTTTCGCTTTCCAACAAAAACCACTTGGTTTCTGTTAGTGACCAAACATCTAGATGCTTCAAATATAATTTTGTACCCTTTATCACATAATTGACTGATGCTTAGCAAGTTATATTTTAGATTATCAACCAGTAAGACATGCTCAATAGCAGGACAAGAATTAATATCACCGAAACTAAGAATTTTACCTTTTGACATATCACCAAAAGTTACATTACCTCGGTCCTTTTTAGTAAGGGATGAGAACATGGAAGAGTCCCCTGTCATGTGCCTTGAACAACCACTGTCCAAGATCCACTCATCCCTGTTTTCCTGTCAGCATGATCAAGTTTTAGGTACCCAAACTGATTTGGGTCCTTCAGGGTTAGGCTTGGTTCCTTTCGGAACCCACACATACTTTACATGAAAGTTGCGTTTCTTGAACGAACAAGACCTAATGCCATGACCAACTCTACCACAGAAATGACAGGTAATATGTTGATGCAGCAACAACCCTAGAATTCCACTAGGTTCACCTCTGCAACTAATTGATCCCAAGACCTCCAATCTCCAATCAAACTAGGGTTTAGTATTCCTATTCTTCACCTCCTAAACTCAAAAGATTAGGCAACAAATAATGAGGAATACAAGGAGTTGATTAATCACCACAAGTAATAACACTTGATAAGAGAAATCAA
>JAKUCV010000086.1:0-22540 GCA_028386065.3 Turnera subulata | reverse complement strand
ACTTAGGAATCTCTTTAAATTCATCTCCAAACTTTTCCAACTTATCTTCTTGTAATTCCCGATTGACCCAAGCTTGAGCATAATTGATGCATGTAATTCTTTATCATCTTCAATCGAGCCCTTGTGACTGGTCCTTGAAGAAAGCTAATGGCGTCATCACCTTCTTGAGTTCCACTTAGTGTTGGTTTGCTCGTATCATATGTGGTGCTTCAGAGTGATGTGAGTGCATATGCATGTTCATCCTTGGTCTATATGGTTGACTAGACCCAGCCTTAACAAATTTCATCGGTAGACTTGGTTTGTAAAAAACCACATGGTTTGTAGAGCTTGTTTTGTTAAAAACCATGTGAGTAGCACCTATTCCTTCTTTCTGCACTGAATGTCTTTGTTTTCCTAGCAGAAGATTTAAACTATCTGTTCCTTTAGTGAATTTCTCAAGAGACCACTTTAGATCTTCAACACTCCTATTTAACATATCGTTTTCTTTCAACAATTTTTCACAAGTAGCAATGTTGCAAGCAATTTTCTTTTCAAGTTCATCATGAGCATTTTGGATAGCAAATTTATCAACTTTCAAAGTTTCACAAGATTCAGAGCTTCGGTGTGAGCAAGATTAAGCTTTTCATATGCATTTCTATGAGCTTCAGCATCATATTCAAGAATCTCAATTCTTTTCTTATATGCACTATTTTTTTAAGCACTTGCTAATACTTATCATGCAATTCACCAAAAGCATCTTGTAATTCATCAAAAGTAAAGTCAGGAGCATCAAATACCTCAGATTCTTCTTGAGCCATCAGACAAAGGTTCACAGCTTCTTCTATTTCAGAATCGCTTTCAGAACCCGAGTCATCCCAAGCTACCATAGCCCTCTTCCCTTTGGTTTTTGAAGAGTCATATCTGTTCTTCTTCTGATGTGGACATTCAGCTGTAATGTGACCAGGTCAGTTGCAGCCAAAACAGATTAGAGGATCTTTCTTTGGTTCTTCAATCTTCACACCTCTAGGACTTCTACTCTTTTGCTGCTTTTTCATCTTGAGATATCTTACAACCATTTTGGAAAGAAGTGCAACATCAGAGTCACTGTCTTCATCACCAGATTCATGGGATTTTAAGGCCAGGAACTTCTTCTTTGGTTCCTTGGTTTCAAACTTGGAACCATGCACTATAAGCTTGCCAATCAGCTCATCATTGGTGAGAGTGTTCAAGTTCTTAGCTTCTTCTATGGCAGTAACCTTGGGCTCCCACTCCTTAGGTAGAGACCTAAGTACCTTTGCAACCTTTTCTCTGTGTGTGATAACCTTCCCAAGAGTTGCAAGGCTGTTGCACATAATTGTGAAGCGAGTATCCATCTCATGTATGGTTTCACCAGAAACCATCTGAAACAGTTCATAGTCCCTCATGAGACGATTGAGCCTTGACTCCTTCACTTGGTTTGTGCCTTCATGAGTGACACATAGAAGCCTCTAGATCTCAGTTTCACAAGATCTGATTTTTTGAAACTCACTCTCACTTATTCCACAAAGAAGGACATTCTTGGATTGAGCATCAAGCGTAGCGTTTTTGAGCTCCTCTTCTAACCAGAACTGCATGTCCCTCAGTGGTCTGGCATAAGGATGCTGTACAATGTTCCACATCTCCAGATCTTTGCCTCTGCATGTCCCTCAGTGGTCTGGCATAAGGAAGATCTTCATCCTAAACTTCCAGTAATCAAAGTTTGCACCATCGAAGTGGGGTGCTTTGTTGATGCTATTTCCCTCATAGGCCATAATCTTTGCCTCTGGATGTTACTCCTTTATACTGAGGGCGTGGCTCCGCTACCAATTGTTGGCCCGAATAGGCCTGAGAGGGGGGGGGGGGGGGAATCAGGCTACCCTTCAATGGAGGTTGGTTTCTATAGAATCACTTTGGTTTCTGAGGAACCAAGTGGTTTCTTTACGAACCACAAATACACAGAACTAATCAGTGTTAAATGCACAAAGATAGAGAGAACAGAACAGAGAAAGTCTGACACAGTGATTTATAGTGGTTCTCCCTCACCAGGTACCTCCACTACTTAAAGGCCCTTCCTTTACGATTTCAGAAACTCTCACCATCTTAGGCTTTTTCGGGATCGGCCTTAACCGATTACAGAAACCAAGCTTTCGCAGGCTAAGCTCCAACCTTTACATACACAAGCTTTTGCAGGCTAAGCTCTAACCTTTACAAGTTTTTCCCAGGCTAAACTCTAACCTTTACTCAAATCAAAACCCTGATTTGAGGACCCAGTAATACTACACTAGTCTTGCCTAAACACTCTACCCTTTGTAAGAACTTGGAGAACAAGATTAAGCACAAATTCAAAGCTCTCAAGAACTGCAAGAACACAGCAGGTATAAGCTCAATAATCAACTCAATAGCACGTTTTCAAATGGCTGGGTTGAGGAAGAAAGATATGCAATGGCCTTCCTTATATAGTGCTTGAGTTGGTGGGGGTAGGTAGGAAGATCTTCATCCAACGGCTCTAAAGTACTCTTCAGCTCTTCATCCAACGGCTATGTAGTACAAATCATTCTTCAGAGTTGACTCCACAATCCACTAGCTGGTGTTGGATTTCTTTCTGGAAGTCCACTCTCTTTGCAACTCAATTACTTGAAAACATTCCATTTTTAGCAATCCGGGACCATAAGTGTGGACCACATGGTCCCCTTCACATAATTGATCAAAGAGAAGTGAGAGACAAGGGTTGAAGACTTCTCTCCAGTGTTGGACCATTTTCTTTGCCCGTTGGAGTAGCCGGGAGTTGGCCTTAATTGCTGTATGGACCATTGGGACCACTTGGCCACTTGCAGTTGAGACCACGATGTTGACAGACAGGTGTGGTTTCTTCTGAAACCAAGCTGAGAAACCAAGCAGAAATCCAACCTGCGAGAAAACTCAACACAAGTATATATGGCAAACATCTAATCCAGTTTGTTAGTCATCAAAATCATAATATATCAACACACTAAACATGGTTAATTATGGATTAACACTAATTAAAGTATTAGACCCATGTTTAGGCTAACATAAGTTTATTCAAATCCTTTAAAATTCAAAATAAATTCCAAAGATGAATTTTTCTTTTCAAATTATATTTGGTAAATTATCGCAACATGAGTATCTTAGAAAAATTAATGATAATATTACTATTAATATTGATTAGGAAAATAATAATAATGATGGCAAGAATAATAACAATTTGAGAGTAGTAAAAATTAATAGTGAAAATAGTGATAAATGGCTCGGTTTGGTAAAATTCTTGATTAACCGCAATAAAATTTTATTAACCACAGTAAAAGTCAAAATAGAACGGTAAAATTAATAGAAAATTTACCCGGGTCGTTACATTCTACCCACCTTAAAAAGAATTTCGTCCCCGAAATTCCCGTAGGAGAAAAACCATCAACACTCAAATCTTCAAGGTTAGTTATGCCATTTTTCCAAAAACTTGTCATTTTCAAGCTTGTAGATTTCCATCAACTTATTATTCAAAACTTCTGATTACCAAAACAACAACACAATTAAGCAACCATATTCGGATAGCCAGATGTATAATATGTATTTTAAGAGAAGAAAACTCACATGAAGATGTTCTGCGGCAGGCTGGCGTCCCTCGACTGGATCCATTATATGGTACCTGACTATGTGATTATGTATGCAACATGTTAATCATGTGGAACGAGCTATGCACAACAGACAAGCACAATAAACACCCAAGGACCTACCGCCTACTCTACTACCAAAATGAAGCACCCCGACCCAAATTTACCCAATAAACAGTAATTACCGAACGACAGTGCCGACACGTGGCACAAACCACATATACAACAGGAAATCCGGCCCAATGGCCCAACGATAATATCAATCACCCGATCTCGAGAACAATAACAATAACAGCACAGCGGAAGCAATTTTTAATAATCACAGCAAAAGCATGAAATGACTCGATGCAAAACTATGGATCCAAATCCGTTGGAGGAGATGCCGCAGCCTGCCATGATGCATACCTGCCCAAAGATCAACGTAGCCTGCCGATGGGGCAGATGAGGGGTGAGATTCTCCATAATCTCACCGACACATAACTCATGATTAACAACATAGCATATTTAACAGTCAAGAGCACATCAACACGGCATACGAGTAGTGAACAGAACGCTGTACAAATACAGTCATAAAGAACAATGCAGACTATGCAAATGTCCACCCCATCGACTATGCGATGCACTAACCATTTAATACTGACTGTACCATACACTAGTGCCCGACCAGAACACCTCAACTCGACTACGTATTGGGTATCCGACCCAGTCTCAACAGACTATATAATACATACTCTAGTCCTGACAGACAATACTCAACAGAGGTTCCTCATCGTATGGTAACATACAGTTACTGTGCTTGCCGATCATCTAACCCGATACCAAAACAATCTCAAATCACGTGAGCCTCGCTCACCGGGTAGCCGACAACCTGCACGGACCTTACCCAATCAACATCACAAACGGGTCCCCGGGTAGAATCACAACACAACACGGCATCAGCAGTCACCACAACAACTCGTAACCACAACAACAATTCTCACTAAGCTCGATCTCTAGGTATCGACATACCCTTAGAAATAACATTCATCCAACCGTCGACCATAGCCGACAACCAACATATCTCAATATCCGATCAAAAACGACAAATGATACTCATCTGACAATTATCAAAAGAACCCGACAACAAACAAAGGACAACTGGCAACCAATGCTAACAACAATAGACTACTCGCGACCAACGACAACAACTAACACCCGCAAACCGACAACCTATGCCGACCACGGTCAACCGACTATACTGACAACCTCCCAGGGTATGATCATGAGACAACATGCATATGAACATAACACATCACAGCCCAACAAAGCAAAAGCACATCTTAATCAAGACTGAGTCAAGGCCAAAAGAATATCTTTTATTATTACCAATTTTATCTTTCGGGCCCCGTCACTGGACAAGCTAGGGGTCAGGCCTGGATATCAACTTATTCCGGGTGCCAGACCAAAACCAAGAGAACCCAAGGATCGACATCCCAAAATAGTAACCCAGTTATAGACATCCCAAATATAATCACGGGATAGACATCCCAAGCATAGACATGCTTATCACAAGTAACCCAGGTCATGGCCACCACAAAACAGTCTTTACCCATCGAGTCGTACCACTACTTTCCAAGTGACATTAAAGTCGTCAACACAATTTCCAATTATCCAATTTCCATTTCCAATAACCAATATCAATTATCCACGGTTAATAGACCAACATCAACCTCAACACAATATCCACAGGATCAATACCACAGTCCAACAATCACAAAATAACCACAGCAGTCAAATAATCAACAGTAAACATCTCAGCAGTTCAATCAAACAACAAAGCACACAAAGTAATACAGGCACATATCAAAGGAGATCTATTCTCACAACAAATATCAACAAATATCACAAAGATATCAACAACAATAACCATAAGATGCAATGGAACCTATGTAGTTCCAAGACCAACCAACCCGGCTATCACGGGTGGAATGACGTATATGCAACCTCACCTGATACTCCTCGGAAGCTGGTATCCAGTTAAGTCTTGATATTCCTATAATATAACAACAGTAATCACTTATAATGCACAAAGAAGATGGTTATGCATGATGCCGGATAACAGTTATTAGACGGCTTATCAATTCTTTTTATTATTTCCATAATTATCTTAATTCATTTTTTTGGAGAATACCAACAACCTATTTCCCATCTGTTATACCAATCATATTCAACATCATTCAAAACCAAAACCGAGCGTCCAAGCCGATATCCCGGCCCTTCGGCCGCTTACGACAATAAGGCATATATACGTACTGTTATACGTAGTGTATATTTAAGATAATATATTTGTAAATAAATCAAGTTACGACCCGTTAAATACTCACAGTCCATATGACGTAAATAATACGTATTAAACATAATTATTCATAAAAATTCTATTTGTAATTAATTGAAGTTATGACCTATATATCCATATATATTAGCTAGAAGAAACAACTGTTGTAAACGATATATACATTTAGTAAATCTTATATAATCGTAAGTACTTATATACATAAAACTATAATCATTATTTAAATAGAAATATAGTCTAGCATTATCTATGCCGGTGAAAATAGCTACAGTACGTTATACGATATATGTGTATATACTTGTATAAGATTAAAATCAATAATTTAATTAAGATATAGGTCTAATATTATTTTAGCCTAGGATTACGGAAATGAATATAATAGAAATGTATATACTTGTCTAGGCCTTTTATAATATAAATTCAATTAAAACATAATTAAGGAAATTCGAAAATTAAACTCGGTAGGCCTTCAAGAACGTTTAGCCCAACAGAGGACAGATCTAATATCATCATAATTTCGAAAATTAAATAAGAGACAAAGTTAAAATAAATAAACATAATTAAAATTAATAAATAACATGGGCCTTTTATTAATTAGCCCAATTAAAATTAAATGACCGAAAGTTAAATACAATGGGCCTTTTACGAGCCCAGGTAAATGTAATTAAAATCGAAAAATTAAAATGCTATGGGCCTTTTTAATTCCCCATTTGGAAATTAAATATGAGAAGAAAATAAATACATGAAAACATAAATTAAATATTAAGAGCACAAATTAAATAAAAGCACAATAAAAGACATTAAATAAAACCATAAGTTTATTAAGTTAGGTTAATCAAATTAAGTTAATAAATTTTAATTAGCGTTATTTTAATGTCCGGGTTCGTTTATATCGTTCGGGTTCGATATGCATATGGATGGTCCAAGGCTCGGGTTTTACCCAAAGTCCATTTCCGAGCTCGTCGGAAAATTCCTGAGACTGCCGGAAACTCGCCGGATTTCGGCGTCACTGTTCACAGCAGTACTCAACACACTCCACGCATACCGTATACTGTTCCTCATCCATCAAAAGTCCAATTCACAGCAGAACCACTGTCGTTCCACCCACCAAGACTAACACCCATGCCCACAATAACAGCATCAAGGCCATCCAACCACCGTCACAGAAAGAACCACCGTCATAGAAAGAACCACCAAATTGATCAATCAACATCCCAATCCACACACGATTCAACAACACAGAACAACCAAACAATCAACAACCTGGACCCGATTAGTTCAATCCGTCATGAATCGGGTTTAAGGGAAGAAAAGAAAAGAAACGGCAGGAAGGGAAGGCAAGAGTTGACGTGGTTCTTACCCACGCGTCAGCGACGAGGAGCGGCAGATCGGAGGCGTAACAATCGAGCTTTCGTCCTCCTGGTTTTAGCGCGTGTTTGGCCGAGAAGAGTGTGCAGCCTCTCGGTTTGCTGCTCTGGTCGGCAGTCACAATCAAAACAAGGGCAGCGATGGAGGATTCGGGAAGAGGGGGAGGTTTAGAAGCATGGGGCGTCTCTGGAAGCGGCGTCGAATCTTGCGGAAGGGAAGAGGTCGGTCCCCCTGTGTACGGCGGTGGCTCGAGCTCATCTTGGGGCGGCGAGTTCAGGGAAGCAGAGGAGAGGGAGGTCGGCGGCGCGTCAGTGAGCGACGGCAGAAGGGGAGGAGAGGAGATCGGTTGGTGGTGAGTCGAGCTCAGTCCTTCGGTGGTGGCGGCGCGGTGGCTGTTTGCAGCGAGGAAGATGGCGGCTTCAGCGAGAGGAAGGGAGAGGTTGCAGGGGCGGCTCGTCTGACATGGTGCGGCGGCGGAAACAGAGAAGATGTAAGGAGGAGGTGGCGGTGGTAGAGGGTTTGCAAGGAAGAGGAAGAGGAGGATTTGAGGCCGGCGGTGGTGGTTGTCTTGGTGGAGAGGAAGGAGAGAGAGGAGGCGGAGATGGTGGCTCGACAGCTGGTGGCAGGGGCAGGGGAGAAAGATAACGAGAGGGAGAGATAGGAAGCAGAGAGGGAGAGTGAGGAATGGGAAAGGGGAAAGGGAATTAAAAAGAAAGGAGAAGAAAGAAAAGACAAGGAGGGGAGGAGGAAGAAAAGAAAGGAGGGGTCCGGTTGAAGAAAATCGGGAGAGAGGAGAAGAAAATGGGAAGAAGAAGACAAGGGGAAGAAGAAGAAAAGAAAGGGGTAGGGCCGGCTGAAGGAAAAAATGGGAGAGAGAAAAAGAAATAAAAGAAAGAAGAGGAGAAAGGAAAGAAAGGGAAATAAGAGTGGCCACGTGGCAAGCCACGATTGTCCGATCCGGATTTTCGTGTCGGGATCTCGTAAACGCAGGGATACTCCCGTCTTTTCAAATTTCCGTCCCGAGTCCAAAAATACAACTTGGGCTCAGAAAATCCGATTAATACCCCTGAGCGTCGTCCCCGGAGTTGAAAACCGATGTTCGGTTTACAAAATACACTCCAAAACCCGTATCGGTCGAAACAACGTTAAACCTTGTATTTAACATTTTAACTCAATCTTTTTAAAACATATGCATAATTAACAGTTTATTCAAATCCTTTAAAATTCAAAATAAAGTCCAAAGATGAATTTTTCTTTTCGAATTATATTTGGTAAATTATCGCAGCATGAGTATCTTAGAAAAATTAATGATAATATTACTATTAATATTGATTAGGAAAATAATAATAATGATGGCAACAATAATAATAATTTGAGAGTAGTAAAAATTAATAGTGAAAATAGTGATAAATGGCTCGGTGTGGTAAAATTCTTGATTAACCGCAATAAAATTTTATTAACCACAGTAAAAGTCAAAATAGAACGGTAAAATTAATAGAAAATTTACCCGGGTCGTTACAACTTCACTTTTGACAATTTATAATGCCTTACTAGCAACATTAACACATTTTAGCTAATAACTTAAGTTAATTAGGCTGAATAATTTTATACCTTAACTTATCTATGAAAGAGATGACATGGAGAGAGTGTATAGAAATTGATTTAAGAAAGTACTAAAGCCTCAATCTATACGTCAAAATTTATTACTTAGAAGTATTGTCTAGTATATTCAAATACAAAAACATAAAATCTATTTTCTAATGGTCAATATTCATAAGAGTCACACGAAGATTTTTTAGAAATTCAATTTTAAGAGTTTTCATACATGTATAAAATAATTGTTAAATAAATTATTAAGACGAACATTATAACATCTACTCAGCAGTTCTATTATTGTTCTATATAATACACATTAGTATTCTTCCAAATTATATTACTTATGAAAAACAAAAAACTTTGTGTCAAAATATTGTATTCAAATATAAATAAAGAAAATTAAATATTAATTAAAATAATAAGGTAGACAATGTGATTGGACTTTGACCGAAAAGATCAAAGAGATCAAATGACATGTAAAACAGTTTATTAACCGTCATGATTTAAAAAAAAAACAGTTTATTAGCAGCCGATGAAGAATTTGTATATACAGAAAACAAATGAGACAATTTTTTTATATCAAATACTGGGGAAACTGTTCGTGCACGAACAGCGAGCGACCCTCGACCTGCCGATTCAACTGTTTGAAGAGCCAAACCGACAACCAGATCCGACCGTTGAAAGGCCGAACGGACGATGTCGCGCGTCCTGGACTGGGTTTTGATGCTGACCTGCCGATCCGACCGATGGAAAGGCCAAACCGACAACCGAATCCGACCTTTGAATGAAGGGCCGAACGGACGAACGTCAAACGCCCTAAATCGGGTTCTGTGTTTTGGGTTTTCTAAGTTACACTAAACTAAGAAAGCATGATAAACAACGCTGATGCGCGATAAAAATAAACTAATAAAAGATAGAGATTGTTCCTTCATTGATTTTTTTCTGGATCCCGATACAAGTATTATCACTAACCTTATATAGGTTATCACAAAACAATTGATAAAATAATACTTCGAATTCTAAACATTGCTTGAGGTGGGATAAGCTCTGAACTCCGATATCTTCCCTTTTAACTTTCAAATACGAACATAAATCACAGAGGATTGCGCAGACCCTAACGGCTCGTGGACCTTCCTGATCACAAGCATCCGATCGCCTAACGATTTGATAATATCCAAAATCATGACTCGAATTCAAGTCCAAGAACCGATCCTTGACCAGCATAAAACATCAGACTTGGAAGACATCAATCCCAATCTAGCGCCCCCGACCTGTATAACCTGGACTGGATATCGGGCTTAGTCCAGTGAAAAACAGGAGACCCATGACATCGATCCTAGCCCAATGTATGATATCGGCCTTGGACCTGTGGATGACATCGGTCTTCGACCAGTGGGCGACATCGGTCTTGGATTAGTAGATGACATCGGTCTTGGACCAGTGGATGACATCGGTCTTGGACCAGATATCAAAGAAAGACTATTGGGCCTTTAAGAGCATAGTACCGGCCCTTGACCAGAAAGAGTCCAAACATGAACGACAAGTAGCACATCACGATTTTGGTCTTGGCGTAAACAGTTGCCACCCTCAGCCCTTTGATTGAAGAGTATCGCAAATCGAAGGGGTGATCCTTACCATCAGCCAAAATCGAAGAACCAGGATCAAAAGTCAACCCAACCGATCAACAAGGCAAAAGTCAACCCATCAGTCAACCGAGGCAAAAGTCGACCCCAGTCAGAAAGTCAACCCTGTCGGTCAATCGGCAGAGAGTTAACCCGTCGGTCAACGGGCAGAAAGTCAACCCTGTCGGTCAATCGGGCCAAAAGTCAACCCCATCGGTCAACCGAGCAAAAAAGTCAACCCACCGGTCAACATGATGGAAAGTCAACCATGTCGGCCAACAGAGCCAAAAAGGTCAACTCCATCGGTCAATTGAGTCAAAAGTCATCTCCGTCGGTCAACTGGGTCAAAACTCAACTCACAGGTCATGCAGTGAGCAAAAGTCAAACCAGGTCAAGGGAACGATCTGCGACATCAATCAACCAATCTGCCCAAATCGGCAACTAGGCCACCATCGACTGACCCATGCCACAGATCGATCGAAGTAGCAAGCCACAGATCGATCCAAGTAACATGCCACAGATCGACCCAAGTAGCAAGCCACAGATCGATCCAAGTAGCGATTGATGGCGAACGGCCTATCACACCTCTTTACAGGTCGGCAACTATACTTCCCCACGAAAGAACAAGGCCACCACCTAAAATACAATTTGATAAATGATCTCATAGATCGCCCTTTGTAGAATTCGCGATAAATAAAAAATTAAATAACTATCTATCTCGCAGACCGCTCCACGTAGTAATAACCAAACCCACATATCGACCTATATAGTAGTAAGTGAGCTCGATTGACCTATATTACAGTTCGGCCCCGTGGCAATAGCAAAACTCACCTGTCGATCCATGCAGTGGTAAGTGACCTTACATATCGATCGACCTATATCGCAGATCAGTCCATGTAGCAATAGCCAATCTCACCCGTCGATCAATGCAGTGGTAAGTGACCTTACATATCGATTGATCTATGTCACAGATCGATCTAGGCAGAAGAAGGTGACGATCAACCTATGTCACAGATCGATCCAGGTAGTAGTAGATAACCTCACAGAACCATCTTACAGATCGGCCCAAATAGTGAAGGCCGACACCTCTTCTCAAGCTCCAAGAATCTATCTCCAAATCAAATTCAACCCTTCTTTGTTCAAATAAAAATCCTCTCGCCACAAGAAAAGAAAGAAGTTCGGTGCCAAACCAAACCGCCGGTTTTATTCCGCAAAAAACCCTAAGGTTTATCCCCAACAATCCATGATAAAATCAAACTCAACCTTCCCTTGTTCACATAAGTTGTTCGTCAAGAAAAAAGGTAGAGTCGGCGGCAACCTCCAAGAATCCTTCTCCAAAAGAAAAACGAACTCTAACCAAAACAAAACCCCATCAAGCTTATTTAAAGAAACGCATTAACCACAAAAAAATCAACAAACTCCACAACCCCTTCCTCCAAAACAAACCCATCAACACGCACCAAGACCTCCAATGGCTGCTGCACCGAAATCACCCGTCGCGACCCTCCCCAAAGCTGCATCTCACGAAGGTGAAATAACGGACAAGATTGTCATATTCAAACAAGCCGTGAACAACCTCGGCTTCTCCTTGCCCTGTTTCTTAGAGGAAAGCGGTATCGCCCTAGGCCCCTCCCTTCGTGATGACCACCAACAACACTCCATAGTTTTCCCCCTCAACAAAAAGGACATGCCAATCGGTCACAACATCAATATGAGTGAATGGACGCGACCAACCGAGGATGACAAAGTGATCAGGACGTGGCCATTCGCCACTATCTCCCATATGAGAAAGTGGAAACAATGGGTAAGAGCATTGGAGCCGATCTTCGGAGACAAATGGAGGCAGACAAAAATCTATCACTTAATCATGCTAACAAGAGACGAGATCAAGATCAATCGACCCGCTTTGTACGCGCTAGCAAGCTTTTGGAACAAGTCGATCAATTTCTTTGTATTCAAATACGGCATGATGACCATTAATCTTTTCGACTTAGCCGTGTTATTTGGTCTCCATCCCACGGGCAACCCCTAGATTTGACCACTGAAGGAGAACACTTGGAAGACCCGCCCAAAGAAGAGTACTACGACGCGTACATATCCAATGGCATGGCCGAAAAGGATATTAACCTCAAACACTTCATGTTCATGAACCTTTTCTTGAACAAATTTGCTTTCTGTGTTCGCTCTATATATGTCACCACTTTCTTCAAGACCATCGCGGCCCAAATGGCCTCTGGGACACCACACTTGGCATTTGGGCCCCTAATTTTAGCAACCATTTACAGAGGCCTCCACGAGCTAACTTCCCTAGATCAAGGACAATTCTCACCTCACGTCGCTGGACCGATATGGCTAGTACAACTTTGGAAGACTGCCTCCTTTCCAGAAGTTTTCAAGTACGACAGATCACCACAGGGACCCAAAGAATCCATTTGCTTCTATCCTCGGCTACTAACGGCCCAAAACATCTTACAGGATGCACAGACCCACCTAGCCTTCTTTCATAATCTAGCACTACGAAGCCCTTCGAGGATGTGCTCAGTCCGTCAGCTGGTCTACAAGCGTCTGATTGATTTGTCATCTGACTCAAACGAAGGAATAGAAGAACCACTATCTTGGGGACCCGAATCCTTGAAGAACTCCGAACTCGATTTGGATGAAAAACACCATGCTTCCCGTCGGCACGCATGGCAAAGTATCCTAATGGCCCGAGACCTGCCCTATTACACATACATCGATTTACGAAACAATCGATGTGGATTCGAAGCCTACAATCCCCACTATTGCAGTGAACAATTAGGCTTCACTCAATACATCCCCGTTCCCCTACTTTTCTCATTCAACAAAGCCTCAAACAAACGTCCAAAGGTCACCAACCGAGCGGCAGCAATCCAAGCTACCCTTTGCCAACGACTCCTCACTGGGGAGTGCAATGTCCTAAGAATCTTGGAAACCAAACCTGCAAAATCAATACAGGTGCAACGTTGGTAGGAAAAGAAAGTAGTAGTCATCATTGAGGCAGCCTTCGGAGACGTCCTGGATTTAATCAATCTGACAACCCCTCCAGGTAAGTTTACTCAAATCTCACACCTTTAAACACTTTCAATTATGGTTTGTGTGACTAAGAAGTCTTTAGTTGCAGTGGATAAACCTGCGAGCCAAACAGCCCCAAAGCCAAAGCGGCCACGAGACGCCCGAGGAGGAGACAACGCCGGAGGAATACAAGGTAATTAAAGATTTCAAGTACCCCCAAACGAATTTAGAGCTCAAATTGAACTCTTTGTTTCGTCCTTAACAGAAAAAGCTCCGGCAAGCACCTAAGAACACGACTCCCATGCTATCGAGTCCTCTCCCTGGCCTAGGCAACTGGGTCATCGCGCCACCACAAAAAATACAAGCTGATGCGGCAAACTCCGGATGGGAAGCTGGTTGAAGTAGTCGACGCCGAACTCGTTGAGCTACAGGACCACGGTAATTCTGTTTTTAAAAAAAAAACAAAACACGGATTAGATAAATCATGAAACTTCTAACCCGTGAATTATGAAACAGTGATGTCTCCAACTCTTGAGAACGAAGGCAACGAACAAGAACAAGAAGCCAACACAATCGAGATTGTAGAAATGCCCGATGACCAAGAGAGAATAACTTTTCCAAATACAAGAAAGAGCGACGACTCTCAGGGAGCGGCGACCGATGCCCCGCAGAAAGCCAACCGAGTGACACCGTCCACTGCTCTGCAGACAACCCACAAGAACATGACGACCGATACCACACAAGGAACCAGGACGATCGATGCCTTGCAGAAAGCCAACCAGATCACACCGACCATCCTCCACAGACAACCCACAAGAACATGACGACCGATACTAGTCAAAGAACGATCGATGCCTTGCAAAAAGCCAATCGAGTCACACCAACCGATGCTCCGCAGACAACCCACAAGAATATGACGACCGATACTACTCAAAGAACGATCGATGCCTTGCAGAAAGCCAACCTGGTCATAACGGCTACAACCAACAAAGAGCCCATACCGAACACCGCCAGAGCTGAAATGTCCAGGCCCGAAGAACTGTCTAGGAACGAAGAAGCAGCGCCAAAGGAACCCAACGGGACTACCCCTCCATCCATCAAAGCTTCAAATGATAGTATAAGTGTCCAGAAGCAACTGATACCACCAGTCATAAACATCATTCCTCCTTGAACGAGAAACAACAATCAAGGCAGAAAACCAGAGGCTCTAGAAGCCATAAAGGTCTGTGATCAAAACTTCCCTTCTTGTAGCCATGCCAATGCACTACACCATATTTACCCTTAATTTTGAACAGGAACTACTTACATGGCTTGAAAACAAGAATCAAAGCAATACCATCATCCCCGCTCAACAAATGGATAATCAACACCTGCAAATAAAGAAGGTCATAACCTTTTTAAAAGAGTTCACCAAGAAAGGAGTCTCTAGCCTAGAGAACCAGGAGCTATTCGACCAAGCTGTGGAGGCTCACAACGCCTTGAAGACTCATGCTGGGCTACTTGCTGACAAAGAACTCTTACCTAGCCTAACCTCCTTCTATTCACATGCGCAGGACGATCATGACTTCTTAGTGAAGTTAAAATCTTCCACATAGGCCAACCAAAGAGAAGTAAGCTGTCACATTGAAACTAACACCAAAAATATAGAGGCCATCTCAGACCAAATGAAGGCTGATGTAAAAGTTGTAAACAATCTCCGTTCCTCCATAACCAAGAAAGAGAAAGAGATATCTGAACTTCTATCCAAACTAAAGGACTTGCAAACCGAAACATTGGCCGAAAAGCAGCAAGAGAAGGAGCTCCTGACGTCCTGTTGCCACAAAGCAGAAAAAATAAAGGCCATTGTAATAGAAACTGAGCAACTGAAGGCCAAACGGCAAGTCATGGAGGAGGAAGACAAGCGCCGCAAGGCCGTGAACCGACACATCCGCCAGCTTCAAGCCGCACTCCTCTCCTCAGACGACGAATTAGAATAGAGGCTTTGTAAACCGATATAACGGTCTTTCCCTCTTAATTATTGCCTACTCCAAGTGTCTTTTAATTGCTTTTATTCCGTAAATAATGACCGATAAACAACAACGGTCTTTGCTTTTTGGCTACATACTTTGATCGACTGCTTTGGACGATCACTTCATAAATGACCTATATCGATCTTGCCATTTGATTTCTTCCTTATGCAACCGATCAATAAAAAACAATCGTCTCACCCTACGAATTTTCAATAAACCAAATGCCAAGCCCGACCCAAGGAACGACAAATACCAAAACCGTGACTTGGGACGATTTAAGCCGACCTCAATCAAGCATCCCCTGAACTATAGTCCTTCCTCACGAGAACGATCTATAAAGCGATCATTCTTCCACTGCTTAATAGATTACTTTCACAACGAAATAACCCCAGAGGTCGCCCGGAGTCACCATGACTGAAACACCCCTGTCCCAATTTTGCAATAAAAATACTTAAACACAAGGAAATTACCAAAATACCCTTGAAACCCAAGACACGAAATCCAATATCAACAATATCCAAAATTCTTAATAAAACAAGATGTCATAAAGAATAAAATCAAACCGGCTTAACAAGCCATGCGTCAACCCGGCATACTGCCGATACATTATCAAAAATCAAATCCCGGCAACCCGACGATAAAATAGACAAAATCTGAATGACATCTCATCAAAATCCAGTGCAGCGGAAGATAAAGATAAAATAAAACAAAAATCAAAATAAGATGCAAGTCGGCTCTATGGATCCAACCGGGAGAAGAAGCACAACTACCTGCTGAGATAACCACGTCCGTACTCTGGAAGGATGGAAAGTGACTGCATGCTAACTAAAGTCTGAAAAACAACGTTGGAGATTATGTGAGTCGCCTACTCAGTGAGCAATATAAATCTAATTATGAAGGTGTGCAGAACAAGTTCGAAGGGAAAGGAGAGTAACAAGTCAAGTAAGCAAACATACAACAATCAGTACTAACATGCCAAGACATTCAAGCAAACAGTTCATTATTCTACATCTATTGTGTGTTAAAGTTTTCATATTATAATTTATTATTCAAGGCCCCCTACTGTGTGCGTCGAGCTCGGTCCCGTCTCATGAGACAACCAGGCATAAGCCCAAATAAAACCAGGCACGAAGCCCAAACATATCCATAGAGAGAAAGAGAGAGACAGAGAGAAAGAGGGAGGTAGAAAGGGGGAGGTAGAAGGAGGGAGGTAGAACCGGTCATTACAGACCCATATGCAAATCCGCATATCACATGCTATCCCGTATGCAAACCCGAGGGGTATTACTTCCCGCTCGAACCAACAGGTCATCAGCACACAGTAGCCTAACTTCTACTGTACATTATTCTTATTCACAAATTATAAGTTCATGTGTGCCAAGAGATTGTGTTTTAACAGGGTTGTGTGATAAAACAACTCAATCAGATAACCGGGTCTCCGACCCACAATACATCACACAAAACACCCAGAATCACACCACATGTTATAATCCATAACAATCCAATTATCCAGCTCATAAGCAAAAGGTACACTTAGGCACATAATACGGATCACAGCATGTTAGCAAACACGCATGCAACTCAAACAAACCAATCCAACAAGCTCATGCATACAAACATAAAAAGACGTATAAAGTCACCTCAACGATGATTGTCCTGTGGAGCTTTACCCAAAACAGATCCTCCAGCTCCCGAGGTGTTACCTGTGCCTGAATACCGGCACACACAACAAATTACAAACAATTACAATAAAAATGTGCATGCATGTAACCATAATGCTCAATTGAGTTAAACCCGTCCCTAGTTAGCCATTCATGAAATTCCCGGGTCTAAACCCGACATAATGTTCTCTCACCAAAACTCTGAGTATCGGGACCTAAGGTTCACCGGGCTTAAGCCCAACTAAGTCCAAAAGTAGTTCCCGGCCTATGGCCCACTCATTATGTTCATAACGGTTCCCGGCCTAAAGTCCCATCTAAGTCCAAATTCGATTTCCGGGCCTAAAGCCCACATCCTTAAGTCCGAGCAGTCCAGTTATGTCATTAGCCTTAAACCCATACCTTACGAGTCCATTAAACAACTTTTATCATATAATGTCAGAATGTCGGGCCTGGGCCCGTTTTTTTCCTAAATATCATTCTAAGGTCATTCCCGAGCCCAAGTCCATCCCGGCCTAAGGTTCTACCCGTGTCGGTAATTACCGGCCTCATACTACTCACACTCTCGGTTTCTACTAAACACAATTAAGTACATAACCCAATTCCGAATTATTAGGACATGCCGGATATAGAATTGAAATACACCATATATACCGTGGAATGCCGAGCAGATCCCGTTCGTAGGAATAACGTCTACTCGCCAAAACAGTACCTTTTCGCCGGACTCCGGTCACCTCGCCGGAAAAATACACCAAAGCACTAAATCAACCACAACAAATCTGCCATAAACCGTAACAGTACCCAAATCGTATTCACTCAACCAATCATCCGTTCAATCAAAACAATAACCACTGACCTCTAAATCGATTCACGGAAAAGGATTTAGTAAAGAATCCTTACCCGGAAAAAGGTTGTTCACGAACGGATCCTGCCCAACCTGCAGTCAATCCAAACCCGAGCACCTTCACTGCCCGACACACCCCCACAGCAACCTCCAACGCCGGCAAGTATCACACGCACCCGCTGCAACACAAACACGAGCAGCAACGCCACACCGAGCACCCAAACAACATTCGCCGGCCACCAGTGGACACGCAACCCGACGCCGGCAGCACAACAGAACCACAATCCGTCAACACAAACGAACCCAACAGAAAATGAGGAAAGAAAAGGGAAAGGGAGCAAGAGTACTCACCCGTGCTCGCGGCCCTTTCCCCTCTCGACTGCAGCGGCGGCGGCGGCGTGCTCCAGGCGCGGCGAGGGACGAACCTGCGACGAACGGCGAGAAGAAGCAATCCGGGCTGCGTGGAGAAGCAATGAAACGATCGGGGAGAGGTGGTTTCGTGGAAGAGAGGAAGAAAAAGAGAAGAAAAGAGAGATGGGAAGAGGGAGAGAGAAGGCGCCGTCGGGGAGAAAGAAAGAAGAAGGAAGAGTGAAGAGAAAAGAAAAGAAAAAGAGGGAAGGGGCTAGGGTTTTTAGGGTGTGAGCCGGCCCAGTCCCAAAACGACGCCGTTTTGGGCTGAGGCGCGGTCAACCCGCCCTAGTCAACGTCTTCATCTCTTTCTTTTTTTTTTTTGTAAGCCTCCAAAACGACGTAGTTTTACTAAAACTACATCACAGTTTAATTCCCAACACCGAAACCCGATTTAACTCCAACGAAAGCCGAACCCGACGTACTAACCACTTAATACAGATATAACCAAGGTAAAATTATTTATTTCCTTGCCCAAAAATCCGGAAATTCCTCAAGGGCAAAATTGGAATAAAAATTTCGAAAATTCCGAAAAAATCAAATTATGAAAATTCGGGGCGTTACAATGACCATTACCCATACTCTTACGAAATTCAACACAAAGGTCGTTCCCCCATATTGTTTTTATATATAAATACACGGCATCTATATATATATATAATCATACCTTTGTGGAAATCTCAAGGTCATCCGTCGTGAAACCATAAGTTGCGAGACGGCCAATCTTTCCTTCGCATTAACTAAAACTTCCCAAAATCATTGTTCCGAAAACTTCCTCATACGATCAAAACGATCGTTTTAGAAAATAGTAAGAAGATTCACATCTCCCATGAAACGATTCCACCGAAGTCGTCTTAGTAAGAACCCGGCAAAAGGATAACATAGTCCCTTAAAGGCCCCATGGACCGTTCTTTTTTAAAAAGGGTAGACGCCTTTTGCTATAATAATTGAGTCCTCTTCAAACATGAACGATATGTACAGATCGCTCTACCCTCACAAACGCCAAATGAGACATTTTAACACAAAGTTTAAAGAAACTTGCCGAGACCGGCATAAAACGATTCTATTACCGAGGAACAAATCGTTCTACCAAATACTAACCAAGCATTGGACTGTAACACCACACAATAAATTTCCCAGGAACGATGATCAAATTTACATCGCTGTAGAAGTATATAAAATATTTATTCTTTCCACCAACTGCGTCTGTTTTGCCGGTAATCGGCATAATCCTCGTCATCGATGGCCTGCCAGGGTGATGGTCTATATTTCTTGAGAAATTTTCCATTGACGGAACTATCATGAACTTGGCCATCAACATCCCGCAATATATAAGCCCCTCTTGGCAACACCTCATGGACGCAGAAAGGACCCTCCCAGGTGGGAGACCATTTCCCAAGCTTGGTAAATTTCTTTCCAATAGGCAAAATGACCTTCCACACCAAGTCCTCTTCTCCAAAGGTCTGCACACGAACCTTCTTATTGTAAGCTCGTTCGGCCTTCTTCTTCTGGGCGAGCAAATGGTCCAAGGCCTCCAATCGTTCCTCTGTAATATTGTCCACCTCCATCGCCATGGCCATCGCATATTCATCATGGCCCAAACAATCTTTATAAATCCTTCTAAATGAAGGTATGGTTGCCTCCACCGGTAAAACAGCATCGACACCGTACACCAACCGAAATGGAGAGGTACCGGTTGAACTCTTCACAGTTGTCCTCTGGGCCCACAAAACCTCATCCAAAATTAAATGCCAAGCCTTAAGACTGGACTCGGCAATTGCTTTCCTAATATTCATGATCAAGGTCTTGTTCGTTGCCTCCGCCTGACCATTAGCCTGTGCATAATAGGGGGATGATCGAAGGAAGCGGAAGCCATACTCTCTCGCAAAATGCATGATCTTCTCCCCTTTGAAAGCTTTCGCCTGATCCGTTGTAATGGTCTCTGGAGTTCCGAACCTGTGGATAATATGATGCTTAAAGAACTTCATGACTGAATCCTAATCAACGGACTTCACAGCTACTGCCTCAGGCAATTTAGTAAAGTAGTCAGTAGCTACTAAAATATATTGATGGCCTTTGGAGGAGGGTGGATAGATCATCCCAATGGCGTCTATTGCCCATCCCCGAAAGGGCCACGGCTGACCACGGACGTCAGCTCTTGCACCGGGATGTGACGGACGGGGGCATGTCGCTGACATTCCTCACACCCTTTTGCAAAGTCTTCACAATCGTTGATCAAAGATGGCCAAAAATAGCCTTGGGTATGAACCTGCCATGCCATCCTTCTACCGGCTTGATGGGCCCCACATATACCTTCCTGAATCTTCGCCAAGACAAGAAATGCCTCCTTCGGGTCAAGACACTTGAGCAGAACACCACACCGGTCCTTCTTATAGAGCACACTAGCGAGTAAAACATAGTCCACAGCCCTCCTCCTTGTCTTCTTATCCGCCGTGGAACTCGGATCCTGTAAGTAATCGATGATCTCCCTCTGCCAAACCGTCAAATTTGAGCCTGAAACAAATAGAGAGAGTTGGCCCTGAGGCTCAAAGTCCCCTTCTGAACCATCTGCAAGAGAAATCGATGATTTTCCAATGAGGGAGACTGATGGAAACCTCCTTCTAATCACGGCCACCCTACTACAATTCTCCTGAAACACCCGTGTCCCAATTTAACAATAAAATACCAAATTCAAAGAAATTACCAAAATACCCCTGAAACCTCGGGACACGAAAATCAATATCAAAAACAATATCCAAAATCCTCAATAAAACGAGATGTCAAGAAGAACATAATAATCCGGCTTAACAAGCCACAAATCAACCTGGCATCCTGCCGAAACATCATCAAAACATAAACCCGGCATCCCGCCGATAATGTAATCCAAAATTAGTAGACATCTCAATAAAAATCCAATGCAGCGGAAGAAATAAATGGAATAAAAATATGAGAAGCAAGACAGTATGCATGCCGACACTATGGATCCAACCGGGAGAACAAGCACGGCTACCTGCTGGGATGTCCACGTCCGTACTCCGGGAAAAGAAGAAAGTGACTGCACGCTATCTAAAGTCTGAAAAACAACGTTGGCGATTATGTGAGTCGCCTACTCAGTGAGCAATATATATCTAATTATGAAAGTGTGCAGATTAGGTCCGAAAGGAAGGAAGAGCAACAGACTAGCATGCAAACATACAACAATCAGTACTAACATGCCAACACAATCAAACATACAGTTTATTATTCTCCATCTGTTGTGTGTTAAGTTTTTCTTATTATGATTTATTATTATTCAGGGCCCCTACTGTGTGCGTCGAGCTCGGTCCCGTCTCATGAGCCAACCAGGCATAAGCCCAAATACAACCAGGCACGAAGCCCAACATAACCATAGAGAGAGAGAGAGAGACAGAGAGAAAGAGGGAGGTAGAAAGGGGGAGGTAGAAGGAGGGAGGTAGAAACCGGTCATCACAGACCCACATGCAAATCTGCATAACAATTGCTAATCCGCAAGCAAACCCGAGGGGTATCACTCCCCGCTCGAAACAACCGGTCATCAGCACACAGTAGCCTAACTTCTACTGTACATTATCTATATCCACAAATTATAAGTCTATGTGTGCCATTAGTTGTGATTAAACAGGGTTGTGTGATCAAACATCTCAAACAGATAACCGGGTCTCCGACCTTCAACACATCACACCAAACACCCAGAATCACATCACATGTTATAAACCATAACATTCCAATCATCCAGCTCATAAGCAAAAAGTACACTTAGGCACACAATACAGATTACAGCATGTTAGCAAACAAGCATGCAACTCAAACAAACCATTCCAACGAGCTCTTGCAAACAAACATAAAAAGACATATAAAGTCACCTCAACGACGATTGTCCTGTGGAGCCTTTCCCAAAACCGATCCACCAGCTCCCGAGGTAACACCCGTGCCTGAATACCGGCACTTATACACATCACAAAACAGTTTTTAAAGAAATAAACAAAACTATGCATGAATGCCGATGTAAAGCTCAACTGAGTAAAACCC
>JAKUCV010000085.1:6210-32834 GCA_028386065.3 Turnera subulata | reverse complement strand
GGTTGCAACCCATATTAGCCTGTCTCTGTTCTTTCTTTGTCGAAAACAAAAAAAAAAAAAAGGAAAAAACTTGAAGCACTACTACTTGTGTTTTCTTGACTTTACTATTTATACCTTAAAAACGAAGAAGAACTAATCACTAATCCCTTCGTTTTTAGGATTTGATGATTTTGAAGGACTTTGAGTTGTTCAGTTTAGTTCACAGATTAGTATATAGTCGGTGTCTTTTTGTTTTTGGTTGTTTTGTTTCGTCTTTGCCGGTCTGGTAAGGAAAAAAAGCAGAGCGCGTGGAATTTCCAGGAAGTTTGTCGTTTAGGGGACACGATGTCGTTTTTAAAGGGAAAAAGCGTGATTGGTTTGGTTAGTTAGGTGCAGAAAAAAGATGAAAACCGATGGCAATTGGGATTTGGAATTCTGTCGGGCTCTGATTTTAGGAATTTCATAAACGGCCAGATCCCCAAAAAATTAATATAACGATGTGAAGCGCACAGAAGCCAAAAGGTGTAAATTTTGGGGCTTGGTGGTAATAAATTTAATTAAGGAATGGAATATGGTAGTACCAGGGGTAAAAAAGGAGAAAATAATCAAATAATGATTAAAATACCCTAATAAAAAAAACTGTTCTTTTTTCTTCTAAATAATTGAACATCTAGACTGGTGTACAAGTGGAACTGTACAGTGCCAGTTCATTTGACCTTTATATGAAAGTGGGACGGGCAAAAGAAGTTTAAGCACGCAGAATCTATTCTAGTTGTTTCTTCTTTTTGGAGGGGAGTAGTGTAAGGAAAATACTACTTAACTGACAAGGCAAATCTAGTACTTGCTTCGTTGCACTCTCCTCTCATTGGTGCTCTTTTGGCTAGCATTTGTACTTGCAATAACCAGAAGATCTTTGATATGGCAAGACTTACCTGGCCTAACGTTTGGAACTTAAAAGCTTGCGTGGCATTGGACACGAAGCTAAGACTGCTGTCTTATTCTCTGTGAAGAACATAGAAGGTAGAACCAATGACCGGACTGGCATTGGCAATACCTTTCACTATGTTGTCTATGGTTGATTGGTTGTGACTTATTGGCTATAATTGACTAAAGAATGTATTCTTAAAAAGAAAAACTACTGGACTTTAAAAGGTTGAGTAAAGGTAGTAAAATAATAATGTGGGTTGCTTTGGTTTAATCGCATCTCTTCATATCTTATACGTTCAAGCAAACAATATCCTACATGCTTTTAGAAAGCCAAAACCACCCGGAGAAAAGCAGGTTCAAACATTAAAGAAATTCGATTACCTCAATTACCACTTTCTCAGTTTTTGCTTTACCGGGGGCAATTGTTTAAAGCAGCTTTTGGGGACCGGCCAGCGGGCTATTTATAGGTTCTGGAATTTCTCTTTTAGGGGTTCCCCAAAAAGAAAAAAGAAGAGAATTAATTTCTCTTGCAGGGTGTGGCTTTCATGGACTCATGAATGCAATGAGTTGTAAGAATTTCAGATGTGTTGCAGTGTCGGGGCATGGACAGCTCATTTAATGAGACATAGAAAGCGATTACATTGGACGTGTACTTCAGGTTATAGCTGACAACTCTGATCCATAACAAAATGTAGCCCTACAACAGAAAATAGTTTGTGCAAGTCACTGTCTGGACTGGCATCAGAAAAAAAAACGAACCAAAACTTAATGTACTAGTTGCCTGCTTTGGGTATTTGAAATTCCTAGATCAACACATAAAATGGAAATCCAGGGATAAACAAATGCTAATAAATGACACGAGGGTACTCGGGCAAATGAAGAAGCCAAATTAGGAGCGCATTTGATAATTGTTATCCGAATTTCCAAACTAAAACATGTGGGTTGCTGCACTAAGGATTTAAGAATTGGTACACTGCCATGAACAGCTGGTTGAAAAGAACAGATGCCGTCAATGGATTTGGTACAAAATCGATGTAAGCAGCAATCTCAGTTGCAAGAATTACAAGACTTGTGTTTCCTTTCAATGTATTTAATCTGCCACAACTCCACTTCATTTCCTCTATCATAACCTTTGACATATTGAGGAATTAATGAAAGGTCAAGACTTCTGCCCACAAACCTAGGGTGCGATCCATCATCAAGGTCCTCATTTTCTGCATCAACAATTGCAATACCACATTGTAATAAGCTGAAAAAATGGCAGCGCACAGGTCTCTTGTGTAGGGATAATTCAGACAAAGGCTTACCTTCTTCCTTTCTGATATGACTTTGGAAGCATGAATAACCATTTGCCACAACATCAAGATCATCGAGACTAAAGTTATAGCGCTTTTCCAGTGCCAAATACAACACCTAGATCATCATAGAGAAGTATTAGACTATCTTCTGGTGAATTGCGACTTAGGAGAGATTTTAAAACATAATTACATATGAAAGTAGGAAGAAAACAGCAGAAGGAAGCAAAAGAAACAACATAAACCCCAATGACCATCTTCAGAAGAAAAAAAACATAAACCCTATGTAGCCCAATTTCATAAAAGCCATCCAGTATCATTGATCATCCTACTGACTGTACCTTTTCCGGACCTTGTGACATAAGCCTCTTCAGAATAGAGAAAAGGGCAGTGGTCAAGTCGTCACTGTATATAACATCAGCAGCTAAAAGCAGAGATGCTTCCTGAACTTGATCAACTTCTGAGGCGTTCCAAGAATACCTGGACATCGCCGCGAAAAGAGGATGTGATATGCTTTTCAAGAATAATCTCCATGTACTCTTAACAAATGAAAGGGAAAAATGTGCTCGAAAGAAGTTCAACTGATTATGGAACATATCTACACTTTGTCAAATATACCTATTTTGACATGCAGCATCCCCCATGCTCATTTTTGGTGGCCAGGAATCCATCCAATCAAGTTCGCGAACAAGAACTTTCCCTCGGTAGTTTAGTAAATTGGAATTGAGGCAGACATTCTTTACACAATTTTCAAGTATCTCATCACCACGATCTGCAAACAAATTGCATACAATAGAATTGGTAAGAGTATGAAACAAGAAGCATATTACACCCTCAACATAAAGTGCGCTTTGCAAATTCCTCCGCCAATCATGATTCATTAACATTTTCTCTTTCCCTCTTTCACTCTGTTAAAAAGAAGTGATTAGTCCACTTGCCAGCTGATTCCTATTTGAAGCACACTCTTCTGGGACAAGTTATAAAGAAGAAGAACAAACACCAAGGGAATAGGGTAGCCAAATTATATTTCCCGTCAAAGTAACTAGTGCTGCTGGGATTCATTTTCAAACTTAACTTGCAGAATACGTTGAAACTCAGAAGCAGGGATTGCCCATAATGGTAATGGCTTATGAACGTTTTCAAATTTCTCTAGTTCCCCCTGTTTTCTCATGCAATAAGCCAAGCACTATTCAATATTTAATGGGTGGAAAACAAGATGACGTGCTGGGCTTAAACATCTTTCTCTTTATTTTCTTGTTTGTCCAAGAAACTGCAGGCCTTAAAGAGTTTAAAGAACAGGAGAAATTGCATGCGAGTTAAAGTGACTCCCCTGAAATAGTCCAGTTGCCGTCACTAAAGTATCTAGAAAGATTGACTAGCATGAAGGGAAAAACAGAAAATGAATGAGATAACAAGCATCTCAGTGATAGAAATACTGGACTGTTACATGATTCTGCACCAGAACGAGAAATAGAAGCAGATGATGTTAACCATAAGCATGCCTTACCCGTCAGAAACACCGTTTCAGCAACATGAGAAAGCAGCATACCCACTAGTCCTGGGTAAGACAGTCAAAGAAACCCTGTCACATAAGAAATTCTAAGATTTCAGGTTGAGCATCTAAAGTACGCTAATCCACTAGTGCTTGGAGAATAGATTCTCATACATAATAAGTCCTTAAATTGAGTTCTTACTAATGACACCATAATCTGTGATAACCTGGATTTTTAACGATTCAGATTTGAGGACATATTTCAATTAACATCTCTCGTTTTACTCGTAATCTTATCAAAGGATAGTTGCAAAAGAAGAAAGGCAACCATGAAAAGCATAGCGGCTGTAATGAAATACCTGTTCCAGCTCCAAGTTCTAATGCAATAATCCCATCAAAATCGGATGAAGTAAACATCTTGTGCAACACAAAATCAGATAAAACTAATTCTGCCTTCCAAACCTGAAAGGTAAGAATTTTTAGACAACATTAATTGCAAATAAACTTAGAATGTAGTAAAGCAACAATCTTCTCACCTGCAAACCAACACTTGGGATTGATGATGTAATCTTATGCTGGATGGTCACTGTAAAGCTATGAGTAGACTTAGCTGCACATTCGAGCAACAAACACTCCTTTAGAAAGCACATCAAACAGGTTGGTTTCAGGTATAACACAAAACGAGCACAATTTCGAGCACACCAATCAATCTATGGACTGCTAGTCGGTATTTCATTACAAAATACTCAATTTAACAATGGATATCCATAAAAGGAACTTCATCTCACTATAGCCAAATAAGTACTACTAACTGCTGCCGCGTCTAGATAGAACAAGGTCACCATCTTCATCGACCAGCATTACTGGCTTCATAGTGCTTTCTTCTTCGTCGTCATCATCTTTAAATAGACCCTTACATCTTCTGTGATCAGCCCCTACAGAATTTAAAAAAAAATAAATTCATCACCAACTTTGCAATGCACCGAAAGATAATCAAAGCTAAAAGAGAAATGGTAACCCCAGTGAGAAAAAATTGACGGCTCGGCACAAACAAGAAAAGCCAACTTAGAAATCAACAAAAAGGGAAGATCTTTACTAACAAGACTGGGTTTTTTTTTCACTTTCAATTCGAAGTTGTGTTCGTTGATTACCAGGTGGAATGGAGATGGTGAAGCGAGTAAAGTGGGTTCCAGAGGAGCCAGGAGGACAACCGAGATGCACCTGGCTCATAACCTGCAATTCTTCTTCTTCGTCCTGTAAATCCTGGCCCTCCATTGACCTCGGGAGTTGCAGAGTTTCATCTGATGATAATGAAGAAATGGCCTCCATCGATAAATCCCAAAACTTAAACTCTCGTCTTCATTGTACTGTTGAAAAATAAAGGCTATATCGCAAATAAAAAGGTTGTCTGCATACAAAGTTCAGGAAACTGCAAAGGTACTGTTCTAGATTTATTAATCAGAAGAACAAACAAAAATGAAGATTATGCAAACATTCTTACACATAGTACGATGAAAGAGGCTGTTATTAAATACAATTGAGCTTGACCAAAAGCCCAAGCACAGTTAGAAGAAATTAGGGGAAATGGATCCATTCAGGCCCATTAATTATCCTTCCGGCCCACTTGGGAGACTGGGAGCAGAACACACCCCACCTTCTGTATCTTCTCCTCGTTGTAGGAAAACAGAGAAGCCGGAGAATAAATTGGCCCTTCAATTAGTATTTTTGGCACAGGAATGTATCATTTACCGGTGTTTTTGGCCCCTTAGTTTATCCTTAACGGCTTAACCGGACTTTTTTCTGAGCTGTAGGTAATTGCAAATTTGCAATCTTGTTATGAGTTATGACACATATTAGAAGTGTAACACAAGACAGAAACATGAGCCAGGAAGCTTGACACACAGAAGGCACTTTGTTTACTTCTAAAGACTATGTTTACAGTTAGACATGTGTACATTACAATCAGCATGTGTAGGGACACCCAGTAGTACAACAAATTTAAAGAATGGAACAGTGAGAAAGCTAGATAGAACAAAGCTAGACATACAGAAGACTCGATCGTGTCATGCAAGTTTAAGATTTTTGTGTTCTTTTTTTCCTCTCCCTATCCAAAGAATAGAAAGAATTGGTAAGAGATGATGATTACAACAACAGTCTAGATCAATCTTCTTCTTTCCTCTATCGCCCTGTCCCCTTGAAAGCTGCAACCCGAGCTGCCAATTCATCAAAATCAGGGGGATGTCCATTTCCAGACAATGTCTCTGCCTGAAATGCTACCGTAGCTTGATTATTATTATGCCTTCTTGCTTTCTCATCTGGTCCTAGTGCTTCTGGATAGGATGTTGCTGTTCTCCCTGGGGGAAGAGGTAACTCTGATTGTGCCTTCCCAAGCGCAGTGGCTTCACCAATATCATTATTATTGCCTTTCCAACCTGGAGGAGGTTTAAGATATTGATTCGGTTTGGTTGGCTGATCAAGCGATGGTGGTGACTCTTTCTTGCTGTAATGCACCAACAGGTTATCCAGCATCTTTTCCTCTTCGTCCCTTTGATTGCCATTATTATCTTCAGCTCCAGAAGTTGGTTGTGGCCTGGAATGTCTGCTTCGAACTGACTTCGGTCTTGGTTTTGATTCACCGGTTGTGCGGTGATGAGGTTGGCCATTTCCTGCTGCAGCAACATTATTGTCTGCTGGTTTTGTTGAGCCAGTGGTCTTGATTTCTTCTTTTCTGGTGTCCGATTTGATGACATAGGGAGGAGGACCAAATCTGCCTGAGCCTTGCTTCTTGCTATCCATTTCCTCATCTGAAGCACTTTCAACTGAACTTGGACTGGCCATCAGGCTATCCTGGTCAGTACTACTGTCTCTCCCGCTTCCTGAAAATAAATCAGTTTCTATACTGATTTGTTGTCTCCATCTGTCATCAGGGGCACTCTTCCTCTCAGCCTCAGAATTTACAGACAAGCGTGGCCCATGCTGGTCCTGCAGAAAACAAGCCAAGCATGCATCAGTTATCTACAAGAGAATAGAACAAACTGCAGGCTGCGGTATGCTATGCAAGCCATAAGAGACCAGATTTTCTTCTCCCAAAGTTCATTTATTAACTCAGCAAAATCAATAAATGAAGCTTACGTGTTGCTGTGGTGGTGGCTTAAAGAGTTTCTGTTCCAGAAACTTGGCATCCCATTCTATGCGGTATTCTTTTGCTATGCCATGCATTAACTCAAGCTTCACCTCCTTTGTGACTTGCTTTTGTTTCAATAACTCCACAAACTGAACATCACCAATTAGCCATATCATCATTGCTTAATACCATAACTCCGAGAAAGAGAAAAAAAAAAAAAAAAAAAAGAACAAGAAAAGAAATTACTATTTCAGGGAAGCTATCGGTTATTACCTCTTTACTAACAAATGGCTCAAGACAAGTTCCATATCTCTCAAGAAATTGAGTTCGAAGCTCTTTTAGCTCTGGGAATTCAGAAAATCTTGCTGTAGCGTATATAAGAGATTGAACAGCTTCTTTGCAGTCATCAGGGCATTCCCTATTTCAAAACAAAATATGGAGGAAAAGATGTGAAATTAGTGCTAAAAAACATTCAACCTCAGAAAAAGAAACGAGAGTCATGAAAAAAGAAATGATCTTTAAAGATAATTTCTGCAATTAGTCTAAAAATTTTCCTGGTAAATCCATTTATCAGTTAGGCGATGCTGCACGCTGCAGGGAGGATAAATTGAATGGACTAAAAGGAAAGGAATGACAGACAATTAGAACTAGTTTTTTCTGCAAATTGAGTGGAGAAACATACTTCTGTTTGTTCATCACTGAGAGATTGGCTGAGATCCCGGCACAGAAATGCTCGATGAGATTATAGCAGGCAATCAAATTTTCCTCAGCAAGAAGCCCTTCAGCCTGCGTTGTCATCACATAACAAATTGTAAGATCGATTGCGGAGCTATATGTGCATAATCTTCACAATATCATGTTAAAATGCATAGCTAGAACAAGTTCCGCCACTGTAAGATCCTAATATGAAGAGAAATGAAACTCTATTGCATAATACAAAACTTAACTGCTGCAAAAGATGTTCATAAAAATAAAAAATCAACAGAAAGAAAGAAACCAAAAAGGCCCACAACTTCCTTATATGCAATACTTGTAAAAAGCTAGAAGTAGACAACATCCAAAATCAAATAAGAACTGGGAATAGAAAAGAGAAGGAAAAAAAAAACTCAAAAAAGTATACACATATTGACCGGTGAAGGACAAAACATGCAGGTATGGTAAATATATAATCTCCCCAAGAAAGCATGGAACTTTCTCTAAAAGGTTGATGGAGAAGTAGTTTCATGTATGGAAAAGATAAGAACCAGAAACTAATTGAAACAAAAAGAAGAAACTAACCCTGCAATAGGCATTGTAATCCAGGCCAGTCTTGATAAGCTCTGCCATATCATTTCTCAAATACTTGGCCACAGCGTGCTTCTTCTTCTTCAAGGCCTCGAGCCGGGTCTTTGTAGTCTTCAGTGCCGATTTGCTACATCAAACAATGCATGAAATAAGAATCAAAAACAAGAAACCATAAACCAAAAAGAACTAGAATCATCCAAAAGAAGAAAAGAAAAGAGAAACCAAGTCTTTATAAATGTACCATTTGGAATAAAACTTAGGCTTGATTAACCCGTGAAACATCTTGATGTTGCTCCTCTATTCGTCTGTTTTTTGTGCGCTTTTTGTTTTTCTGGGTTACTCTGTTCGTTTTACGTCAATGCAAGAATGGTAACGGTGAAGAATACTACTAACTCACAAGATTGAAGAAGAAACAGGGCAGCAAAGAATCTGCATTAATGAAACCCGCCAAGAAAAGAAAAGGAAACAGAATTTTCTTCTGTCCCAGAGATCAAGAAATGACCAGTGGGGTATTGATAAAACCAGACAAAGAAAACAACGGAACGCAAAGATTGGGATCCCTGAATTATCATTAGGCAAGGCTAGAAATAAGGAGGGAATTTAGCTATTTTAAGAGCAGGAAAAGCCTCAAAAAAAAAAACTTTAATAGACAGAGAGAGAAAAAACGTGTAGCTTGTGTTTGTGTGTGTTTCTGCTGGCAAAATATGTATATTTGGAGGGAGAGAGAGAGAGAGAAGTGAAAAAGGTCAAGCAGAGAATCTGTGAATTGGCTTCTTTACCAGCTCAGAAAAAGGCCCTCTGCTTTTTAATGGGTAGTAGTGACAGAGAAACAAAACAGAGAGGCAGCAATTCTCTCTAGAGAGAGAGAGGAAGTTGATGCCACGTAGGATTCTTTCTCTCCTGTGGACAAAATTTTTCAAGCCGTTTCTTTTCTTGACATTATCCTTAACCACATAAAGGAGTTAAGTATGATGAATTTCCCATTAAGTCTAATTTTTTACTTATTTAACTGCTTTTGGCGTGTGAACTCTTCATAATTTCTTATATTAGATGTGTTGATCAGGTATTACTTTTTGGTTTTTGGAAAAGAGAAAAAGGAATCAGAAATATGATTTATTTCTCCCTAGCAAGGGATTAACTAATATTAACACATTAGTTATTACCCGTAACTATAAGTTTTGTGTCTGTGCAACCGTTTATCTTTTTTGTTTCTTGGAGTGTCATTTTATTTTTGTTGTTTCGTATGATAATAGACTTGGCTTGCATTAATACCAGCTTTAACCAGCTAATTAATGCACTAATGCTAGACTGGATAGTTAAGTACTACTTTCGATAGGTTTAATGAAAGTCTTATACGGCCAAGAGAGTTTGCTACTAGAAACGTTTAGCGAACCAAATAAATATATACACATATTTTGGCATCTACGTTCTTTGCATAACGATAAACTACAATTTCAATCTTCAACTGTAAATAACAATTCAAAAATCTGTTTAAATTTATTTGTTTATGAAAGAAATAATTGATCATTTCAAACGTATGCCCATCCCTCTCAAAAGGAATGTTATGTACATTCCTCTAGTGAAAAAAAATGCCACCATTTAGTAAAAATAATAGAGTAATTAAAAACCCTCAAAATTTCCCACAGGATTAATCAAAACCTGAATGTAACTGAATTTTAGAGTTACGATAAGACATCAAACTGCTTTTTATTCTCTGGCCTTTCTTAATTAGCGGCCTGCTTGAATCTCTTTGCTAAAATGACAACAATCTAAACAACACACGGCCTTATAAAAAGCCACATGGCAAGTGACCAAAACGTTTAACAATGCCATGTGCATGTCCTAAAAAACTCAAGTACTCCAAGTTATTAAGCACAGTAGAGGATTAAGGTCACGATAGTTGACCATTTCTTGAAATGACCTACACAACTATCAGAAATTAATGTTGTCTGGTATTTGACCCTGTCAAGGTTAGATTCTTTCTTCTTTTTTTCAAAGGCATAGAAGCCAAGGTTAGATTGATTTATAACAATTTCCAAAACGATGTAAATGTTGCTTTCATGTGTGGAATAAACTCCCTAATAGGACACGGTGTGGAATTTTCAATTCACTATGGTATAGAAGCAACCGAAATCATTGGCTATTTATATAATCAATTTATTGATGTTATAATGTTTCATACTTCGTCAAGCTACAACACTTGAGTTTACATTTTCAGCTGGGTAAAAAGTTTGAGTACGTAGTAGAAGTGTGAAACAGACCAAGTCTAACTTTTGTGTGATGGGATGCTAATTAAGGTTAATATACTCTTCCCTAAACAGAAGGTTAATATTTCCCCTTTTCGATTGTTTCTCGCCGCCTAATTTGCCGTATGGATAAAGGAAGCAAAATCTTTTTGTTTTGCCAGTGTTCTCCTTTTAGCCTGAAATTATGGACAGCCATAATTAATAACTAAGGTATCAGGTCCATGTGTCATGAATTAACTACCTCCTCATGATTTTTCCTACCAAAAAGCTATGGAGTTTGAGTATGTTCAATGATTCTGTGGAGAAAAGGAGGGTTACTAGAAAACAGCTGTGTGCAACACATGCATGGAACCATATTAATTACTTCCTCGCCAAGTAGTTGCCTATTATTTTTGTAAAAAAGGAAAAAGGAAAAACGCCTTGCCTTTTTAAAAAAGTAAATTGCCTTCCTTTTTTTAAAAAAAGATAAGATTATATGTTTATTACGACACGTTTGTACTTATAAAATGGTGCTAATTAGAGATCTAAATTAATATTAATTAGTTTTTTTATATTTTTGGATTTTATTTTCTAGGTTCACGTTTTGATATATATAGTATATATTATAAAGAGAGCAAAAGAAATAAAGTATAATTTGACAGTTTGGTATCAATTTGGAATTGGAATCGAATTCAAATCATTAAAAATTTAGAATTTGAATTCATTATGAAATCAATTCCCATGTTTGGTATACTTTTTAATAATGAAGAATTGAATTCAATTCTAATGTTTGGTATAAATCAAATTATCAATTGAATTGCTAAAATTACCTAAGTTGTCCTTTTGCTAAAAAAAAATAAAATAAGAGTATAGGGTTATTTTTGTCATTTAGACATACCAATACTTATCCAATGGAATTGAATTCCAAATCCTATAGGTTTTGCTTAGATTTGAAATATTATCAAAATATTGCTCCAAAAATAAAGAATAGAATTCAATTCTTATTTTAAGTGAAGTAGAATTATACCAAACTAAGGAATTGATTTTAATTCTTGGAATTGAATTCAATTCCATGATACCAAACGGAGAGTGTGAGGGAATAAAGCAATGCAATTCATATTATTTGCAAAATATGTGCGAGTGAGACCCTTTGTGGAGAGGTAGCTAGGCAGCGAAGTCACACCAAAAGGGGGGGAAAAAAACAATAGATCATGCGCCGCAGAATCTCTAGGCACATTCGAACATGGAATAATTTAAAACATTTTTTTTAATTGGGTGAAATGGATCATCAAAATTATCGAAAGTCGACTGCCATAAGAAAACGTCAATGGAATTGCTGAAGTCGTCTGCCATAAGATACCGTCAATGAAATTGCTCACAAGTCTCACAAGTCATATTTTTGTCAAAGAAAAACAATGGATGATTGACGCCACTGTGGACCCAAATTAAAAGTCATTGTGTCTCTAATTTTTTTTAATCATTTACTCGAAAAAAATGACTCATTATAATTAAAGAAAACCTTAGCAGAGAGATATTCTTATGTTAGCTTTTGAATTTTTTTAAAATTTTTTTCATTTGTCCATACAAAAAAATAAGAATGAATTTACGATATTATAAAAAAAACACATCATCAGAGACCAATAATAAAAAAAAATTGTATTAATGATCCCTAATAGCAAATGCTACCCAGGCATAATGTGATCGATATGTTTATAATTTTTGGATAACTTAAAATCACACCGTTCCTTTTTTTAAGAACAACCATACCAACAAAAAATATCAAATTGTCAAATTAATGGAAACTCGCGTTGTGCAACAATCAGAGAGCATAAAAATCTTTGGATCAGACCATAACCGTCAGTAGTAGTATATACCAAGGAATTGCGTGGAGTGTACACATAGGAGACACTAAAGTACCTAACAAAATGGATCTTGTGAGCCGAAAAAAAAAAAAAGTAAAGGAAGGCCCTGTCCCCGGATGATTAATAAACTTTATTCTAACATCACAAGAATTTCAAAGGAGCATATATATGTAGCAGCTGGCAACTAGTGGGTTACTTTACTTATGCATGGATAGGGAAAGCAACGCGCAGAATTCATTGGTTTGCTGGAGCCCTTTTTGGGGGAGTTAGGTTGCAATTAAACTCCACCGATTACTTGAACACTAAGCTGCTAGTACTGCTGCTGCTGCTGTTGGTACATGAACGTCTATTTGTTGCTTGCCTCTTTGATACGAGAAAAAGGGTGAATTATTGAGTCTTTTGTCTGCTGATTCTTTTTCAATCTATTTATTGTTTTGAAAAGGAAATTGTGGGTACATATAGGCCACACCATGAATGTATAGTATACTAGATCATCCCAAATTTTTTAACTCCTCCATCACAAACCATTTTTTCCAAGAAACAAAAAAGAACAGGCAGCAATATTTGGACCACTCCAATGCTTAATAATTGATCATGTAAAATATATGTGTTTAGATTTTTTCTTTGGGGGCTAAGAAATCAATATCTTGGTTGATTTCTGATTTGAGGGTGGACAACTCGATATCTTAATTTGCTCGTCAATGCGATGGGATAAGACTGATAATTGATAGGAAAACGCTTTCATATAGACACCGGTCATGAAGTCCATAATTGAGTGATAACGAAATGTCATTAGTAAAGTTGTGCAACAGTAAAGCCCAACTGTTTGGTGGAGTTTAATTTTTCTGCCATTACTACTGCTCTTACTAAGGTTTTTTTGAGTTGGATGAAATGCCCCCATTATGATGACGTTGTTATAAATTAATATATATATATATATATATTTTTGCCAATTATATGTCAATCAAAAAAATGATAAGTTAATGTGGATTTTGTGGAAAATATGAACTGAAAGAGGCCCAGTGGATATTCGACAGACATGTACAAAGCTCGACAGGAACAATTTGCTTCTCTGGACAAAATCCATGGAAGCACAGACCCCGCTGTGTAAGCCCATTAGCCCACTAGCTGTTAGCCCACTAGGAGCTGGATAACTGACATATCTGGCGGTAATTACAAGGGAAGAGGAATGGGTACCATGATCACTATGCATATGTTTCTGTCCAAACTCAAAGAAGCCGTTACTGATTCTTGTTAATTCTAGTGAAATTATATAATTAAGCCGAAATCCATCTTTTGCAGGCCCAAAATTGAAAATACTAGAATCTGTAGAACGATTACTCTTTCCTGCTCATCTGTTAAAATTTCCAGTTTTTTTACAATTTAGACGTCAGATCAGGCGTGTAAAACACCATCAATTCTAAAACTTTAACATACACGACAATATATGAGCATCGGAAAGCTTGAGGTTATGTTAGCTACCAGAAACATCCTAAAACCCCGATGAGAATATGGAACAAGTAGTTTTCTCGAAGCAATTCACTCCGGACAAATCTCTCGATGTTCAGATTTCGGGGAAGGAGATTGCTGTAATAAAGTAAGGTTGTGAGAGAGGCCGTTGGTTGAGACACCAGTGCTTTGAGAAGCCTCAAGGTCGGTCGCAACATCAGGGGCATAATGCTCTGCAGCAGGATTAGAACAAAACCAATCAATTAACAAAATTGGTTAACTGATCAGGTTAACAAAACCAACCAAGTCAATCACATTAACAAACTTGTATTAATGCTTTTTTAAAAATTTTCTTGCTTGCACCAATGCATGATTCATATTTAACACATGTATGGTAGGAAATTAACATTCATGTGAGACAAAAACCTGACAGAGCAAGTTAGAATGCTGCAAATTTAATGGCAAAACAACATGCAGAAAGCACCCTGAACAGGAAAATTAATCTGATCACAAAGAACCATTTGATTTCCTGTTTTTTCTTTTGCAACATTCAAGTGGGTTTCAAGATAAAGAAGTATAGGAAGAAGAAGAATAAGAAGCAGGCAACAGAGCATACCATGATTAAGAGTTAACAGGGTTGAAGACTAGCTAGTTGAATGAAGAGAAATCAAGTTAGAGAATGTAGAGTGGAGAGTTTTAGTTGAAGGGAGGAAAGGGAAACTACTCAGGTTGGTAGAGGAGGTACTGTACTGAGACCTACCCTTCTCTGATCTCTCCTCTCCCTTAGTCAACCAAATGCTCAACTGTCATAACTGCAAAAAGTAGGTGAATAAGAAGCTGTATAAGTCTTGATCCAAAAACAAAACAAGCTGTATAAGTCATTGGGCTTAGTTCTTGCCAAACATTGGGCCAATCGACAACACACACAATTTACAAGGCAGTTTTGAACCAGAAAAAGAAAAAAAGAAAAAAAGAAAACTTACGAGGCAGAACTCTTTTGCTACTTGTCTTGCAATGGCTCCACAGACATCTTTTGAACCCAAAATCCAGTGGGCAGTTTCTGATACAATACAGGAAGATGAGGCTCTCTGTGTGCTGATAGTTTTCACAATAAACAATGAGGGTTTTTGTGTGTGTGTGTAGGGTAGTAATGGGTGTTAGTATTTTCCTACCGTATATGCTCGAGGAATTGCAAGGATAGTAATAGTATCCGTAAGCTTCTAGAGAAAGTTTTTACCTATAGATCTCACAATAATGAGAGTCGGTGAGAATATTTCTTGCAAAGCAAGAAGTCAAACCTTGTCAACAAGGTTAGAGATAACTAAAGAGGAAAAAAATAATTAATGCACTTCCTCCCCAAGAAATGTCCAACGCTCTTAAAACTTAAAACGTAAAGTAGGGGGGGAAACAAAAGAACTCTCGATAAGCTAGCCAATGAAAAATTAATAATTACAAAACTTCAAAAAATATGTTATTAATTAATTATTTATTTTTAGAAAAATGTGTTATTAATTATTATTCCCATTCTATGTCATCTATCCGGGAAGACAATAATATTTTTGACGAAACCCATATTTTATTTCTGGGTAAACAAAAGGGACAAAAGCCCAGTACAAAAGACTCACAGAGGGATATCATCACAGCTCTACTGTGAAAAACCGATTTCTTTCCATCCGGCCCACGATTTAGTGAATGAGTCCAGGGATTTGATGTCGGATTCCTTGTGGGCTGGGCTGGCTCCAAGAATGATTATAGGAACCTTATTGGGCTTTTGTTTTGGTCGAGCTTCAATCTATTGGATCTGATTCGAGACGTTTCACATATATGGTTACCCGCGGAGAATAGTACGCGCCACGGAAGGTAAATAATTGTTATTTAAAACTAATTATTAATGGCATATTCAATTTTTCCTATTAGTGACAATTTGAATTTTTTAATTATTTTAAGAAATATTTAAATTTTTACTGGACTGATCCTCCTTTAGTTTTCTCATTAATAGTTTCTGCCAACGGGAGTGTCCAATTTTGATACAAATATATAAAAGTATTAAAAACCTAAGAGTCATAATTAGTCTGAGGAAAAAAATAGGGAGTCTAGATTTTGAAAAGCTTAAGAATATATAGATACCAAATACGTCATTAAACCAAAATAAAAAAAAACTAGAGGTCATCGCTGACCACGCGCGACGCGCGTGGCGTTGCCTTTACTCTTCTATTTAAGCACTGGCCCGTTCCCAAATCAAAGCGCTTGCCAATAATTGCGTGAATTAGGGTTTGGTCTCTGTCTGTCGATTACCTTTTCCTTTCGGTTCTTCTAACCAGACCCTAACCTTAATTTGGAGCCATGTCTTCCAAGCAAGGTTCGTTCTTTTGATTGGCTGGTTTAATTTGAGCAATCCTGATTTGGAATCGTGGAGTAAAGTTGTTGGTTTTATTGTTGAAAATTTTGCGATTCATGTGTTGATTTTGATTTGTTGTTTGTTTGTCTTCCTTTTAATGTCTTAAGGTGGAAAAGCAAAGCCTTTGAAGGCGCCAAAGGCCGACAAGAAAGAGTACGATGAGGTATTTGTCCAATTCTTATGATACTCATCCTTTTAGTTTTATTTTTGACTTTTTGGGCTTGTATTGGAATTCCAAATTTCTGCTCTTTTCCGTGTTAATTGAATTGCAGCTTATATATTGGTCGGATTAGGTTTGATTGGTTTCTTTCGTTGATGGGTTTCAAGTTGGAGTTCGATCTCCTAACTTAGAGAGATTATGATCCATCATAGTTAGTAACAAATTGGAATATATTCCTATATCTGGCAGATGGGTATATATTAGAGCCCTTATATAAGCTTTGAAAGGTTCAATTTTTGGTGCATTATAGGGTTGAACTGATTTGATGTTCCATATAAGTTTCAATATGTTTCGACTCTGGCAAAAACCATGCCAGCTATCTGACTCTTGATATTCGTTGGATGAAGAAGTTGCCTCATTTGTACATTAATTATGTTGTTGATTATTTAATGGGAAATGGGTAGAGAGAGGTGAAGTTGGAGTGTGTTTAATTGTGTTTTCAAATATATTGTTGCCAGTATCCGTCATTGTATTTTTCTGTTCATGTAGCTCCGGTGACTTGGTTAGGTATTGTTGCTATTGGACTGTAATATGGGGCTAATTGTTCGAGAATAATCAAGTTGTGATTTTTTCTTCTTTCATGAACACTTTGCTCTTATTACTAACTGCACTTGTTTGTTTCCAGACTGATTTGGCCAACATTCAAAAGAAAAAGGATGAGGAGAAGGTAAGATGCTCGCTTTAGAATTTTGCGCTTCCCCTTTCCTGAATGCTTCGTGGATGAATCAAATATATGCTATCTAATATTTACTCCAATGAACAGGCATTGAAGGAGCTTAAAGCAAAGGCACAGCAGAAGGGAGCTTTTGGAGGTGCCGGGCTTAAGAAGAGTGGAAAGAAATAGAATTTTAAATCGAAAATGTAGCTTCAGGGCTACAAATCCATGTGGTGTGTGATTAGACATATGTTAGTGTGATGGTCAATGACATCGTATGTGATAAGTATGAAACATTTCACGTTTTACTGAGCATTGAGATTTAATAAATCTTGTGTGCACTGCTTCTCTGCTGAATCTATTTTTGCTTGAGCAAGTCTTATTCTTATTATTGAATTTGTAGTCATCTTTCTTAAAGATATGACTGATCAGTCTATTGTGTTCTTGTTTAATCGTCGTCCTCAAATGAATGACTGGTCTGAGTCTATAGTGGCTGGATATATAAACTCGGGGAAAGTGGCGTTATTCCTCTCTAGTCCAGTAAACTAGAAAATTATGCATACACATAGAGGCTGATATGCAAGCGGCCGGGAAGCTTAGCTTCTTTATTCCCAGACTGAGGCATTTCAGTGCTTCATAATTCACCACCTTAAATCAGAAAAGAGCCTTAAACTGTAGCGATTGTAAAAGGCTTCTCCACCTGTGACAAGGTCTATCTGATCAACAGGAGGTTTTAATGTCTTACGTAGTTTCCAGTATTCCCTTTCAATGCTTCCATGAGTTCCATCTTTTCTTTGCCTTCTCTCGCAACAAACAAAACCATCAGCCCCTTCACAGTTGCCTCTATCGCCAATCAGCCCTCTACACGTAAAGGGGAGGGAGTGCGTCCAAGATTTCACTATTTTGGGATCTTAAATTAATTTTGACCCTTTTGACCGCACAGACAAGTATGATCCCGCTGACCTCAGCTTCCTAATCCTAACATAAACCAAAGTACAATGGGTTACACGATAGCTCGGCCCCACCACTCCATCCTTTTATTTACTTTAAACCAAAAAAAAAATTGTTGCCAAATTTTCCTCCTAAACATACTGCCTAATATTTTCTTCATCCTACAGCTAGTTCTTTTCTTTTTTTGGTCGGTGCTACAGCCAGTTCTTTACAACCATATCTTATTGTGGAATTGACCAAAAAAAATCTTATCGTCGAGTTACTATAATATAGACCAATGAATGCCTTAAAAACCATAAAATAAGTGTTACGGATATGCATGCCATTGTTTACAAAACTAAAAAGAGCATGGATATACATGCCACCACTCGTTATCCGTCGTCTCACATCAGGGTAGCTTCCCATCAGAATACGTAATTTCTTGTTTGAAACAGGCACTTTTTACGTTAGACAATGGTAGTCGATCATCTTCATATGCATATTCAAGTATCTTCAGAAGTATTTCACTTATAACTTTCTTAAGTTTTGGATCCGAAGATACTTCCCCACAATGCTTGGATGGTCTAGTTTGCGATGACAAAGTGATATCAATTATTATGTCATCAAAATGGAAAGATTCATGGGCACCTTTTGTTTTGCTCGAGTCGAGTCACACCACCCCAACCAGAACCTCTGCAATTGGCCAATCACAAAAGGGTGGTAATTAACACCTAGGCTTCACAGGAGCAGTAACACCGGAGGGGGGGTTGATGGGCTTGATGACCTCGTGTTGGGACACATGTCACGACCCTATTGGTCTTAGGAAAAGTGCACCTTGTCTGTTTCTTCATATTGGGACTTCACGCTCCCAACAAAATAGCAACCGGTGGCTTTTGTTTCCATCCATTTCCCCTCTGTGAGAAAGCCAACAGAGAGAATTAGAGAGATACCTAAAACAGGGACCTCTGTTTCAGTTTCTTGGGTTGCTCTATCTCTTCATTCAATTTCAATAACCTTCCCTCATCTCTCTCTCCTCCTTTGCTAATATTAAGGGAGAGGAAATAAACGGTGGCTAGCCAAAGGTGGCAGAACCTGGAACTAGATTGCCCTTAGAGAGACAATATATATGGTCCCTTCCTTTGTTCCTACCTAGGTGGAGAGATTGAAAAATATATTCTTTTTGACAGAATAGGAATTCTACTTCAAAATTGTGGAAAGTGAACGTTGATGGTGGGGAGTCTTGAGAAGAGAGTTTTGATACGTTAAGCAAAATACTAATATTTATCACAGTGAGAGAAGGAAAAAAAGAACAAGGGTCTGGTTTGGTATTAACAAAGAAAAACACATACTCATTTCGTGTTGTGTGTTTTTGGAGGAGAATGAGCGTTTGATTGAGAGAGAACTAACAACAGAATGGATTTCTGGCCAGAGTTTCTTGCGAGCAGCTGGGGTAGAGAATTTGTGGCTGGTGGGTTTGGTGGAGTTGCCGGCATAATCTCCGGTTACCCTCTTGACACTGTGCGCATCCGGCAACAGCACCATGCCAATTCTGGCTCCGCCGTCAGCATCCTCCGCCGTGTCATCGCCACCGAAGGCCCCGGTGCTCTGTACAGAGGCATGGGTGCACCTCTTGCATCGGTCACTTTTCAGGTAAACGGTGATATGCTTGTTTTGGTTAGGTATTATTGCCATATCTATCCCAATTTCCTTGTATTGTTGTTCCCGAGTTTGGTAAGATCATCAGGTTTCTGTTTTTTTAAGATTTGATGATGATGTAGTTTGTTAAGTGGGTTGCTGCGTGTTAAAGATAATCACATGGAAGATTAGATACCTTATCAGGATTATCTCACTATTGCTTGGTCATAGGAGGAAGTTTTGCCGGCTATTCTGTGCTGTCTTTTTCTAGATGAGTCTTGTGATGAAATTGATGTTAGGTGGGTGTGGTGGTGGTATGGAACAATCCTTGTGAGATTTAGACTGTGTGGGGGGAGTGGGGACTAATGCTTTTGGGTGATGATTACATAGTTCTTGAACAATGGAAACGTGTCTAGATTTTAATTCCAAGGAATGTCCCTATCCTTCTCTTGGCTTGTAATAACAGCCCTGTATACGTATCAGTTTGAGCAGATAGCTTATTACATCAAGGCACATACCCTCTCAGTTTCAACAAAATAGTAATGATAATAAAGAATCATAACCTCCCAGTCGCATATGTCAACAGTAACTAAAATGCATGGACTTGACATAAGTTTCTTCTTTTTATTTTCCCACTTGACAAAGGAAGGCCTTGTGTTTTTATATAGATGCTGGAAAAAGTTTGTGAAATATACTGAGCCTCCTATCCTGTAGCTTATGCCAGTTGTATAATCCCACTTTCTACTACTTTCTGGGGATATTAGAGCTTTTGTTGCGTGGATATGCGAACTTCAGCCACCAAATTATCCCTAGCCTTATGGATGATAAGCCTTTGTTGCTCTCAGGGCTTAAAGTTAAGTTCTTTCCTGGCAAAGCTCTTTTTCTGACAGAATGAATTTGCACACTGCAGAATGCCATGGCTTTCCAGATATATGCTATCCTCTCGCGGGCATTTGACTCTCCAAGATTGCCAGATGACCCTCCATCCTATAAAAGTGTTGCCCTGGCAGGATTTGGCACTGGGGCTATGCAAAGTCTTATTCTTTCTCCGGTAGAATTGGTAAAAATCCGCCTTCAATTGCAAAACAAAAACAATGCAGTTCAGGCAAATAGTCATAAAGGTCCGTTAAGTGTCTACAAGAGCATCCTGAGAACAGAAGGCATGAGAGGAGTTTACAGAGGATTTCTAATCACTCTAATCAGAGATGCACCGGCTCACAGCGTCTACTTCTGGACATACGAGTATATGAGAGAGCAATTTCATCCTGGCTGCAGAAAGAGTGGTCAAGAAACCTTATCAACTATGCTTACAGCCGGAGGACTCGCTGGAGTTGCTAGCTGGGTCTGCTGCTATCCACCAGATGTTATAAAGACCAGACTACAAGCTGAGACACCATCCTCACAAAAGTATAATGGAATTTGGGATTGCTTTCGGAAAAGTGTTCAACAAGAAGGTTATGGCGTTCTCTGGCGGGGCTTAGGAACCGCCGTTGCCAGAGCTTTTGTGGTGAACGGGGCAGTATTTTCTGCTTACGAGATAGCATTGAGGTGTTTATTCAACAATGGCAGCATTCAAGCTGAGAATACAATATAGGTGAAACTGACAAGGTAGCTTGCTTATCAGACGTCCCTGGAGGGATCAGCAATACGATTATTGATACTCCTGTAGAGATTTGTTCATCGCTATTAACACAGTTAATAGCAACTTGAAGAAAACAATCAAAGAATTGTCATTGAATTTCATATTCCCGTAAAGATAAAAACCAAACTTAGTGGATTAGGAACTTAAGAAATTCTCCTCTCTTCTCCTAGCAGCCAGCAGGTATGCGAGGGAACGGCTCATGGGGTGTGTAGCCTTACATAATGTGATATGTTGTTAATTTTCCGTATTAATTTTAATGGTTGAGATTCCAGGTTGGATACGCATAACAGCCTATCGATTTTGCAGAACTTTCTCTGAATTAATATATGTTATATATATATATATGTCCTGCAGTGAGAAGCTGGTGTCAAGAGCATAAACCCATCTATTGCAGATGTGAAGACAGAAGCGTTACAGACCAAATAGAATAACGAAGATCAAGTAGGAATTAATCCACTTCCAGTTTACTCATCAATACGAATAAAGAAGTGAAAAATGCTACTCATCTAGTAATTATTTCTGTGAAGCCATTATCATCCTCTCTGCCATCATGTGTCCTAACACGCATTGATCATTGAACTGCCTAAGAACAGAACAGTATCTTATCAGATCTTTGGTCAGTGGGACAAAAACAATAATGTCCTGTCAGAAACCGGTGGCAAATTGAGCGCCAAATGAGCTGGAGTCTGGGTTCCTCTACTCCATAATATGCCATAACATTACTAGACATCTCTGTTTTATTTGAAAATTTGAGAGCCTTATCTTCGTTGGCCTAGTTATAAGGGGCTCGCATCCAACATCTTTGGTCGGTTACTGCGCTTATTGCGTCTTTGAATTCAATCGCCCACATAGAAATAGCATATGGAAAACGTTATGCTAACATTACCCTGTGATTTGTTTTGCAATACAGAACAATCACTTATGATATTGAAAGGTAAAGCTCCTGTGAGAGAAAACAACTTTTTAACACATGGTAATAAGAGAAACAAAACCCTCTAGTCCGGTGGTACTCTTCTAAAATAAAAAAACACATGGTAATAATGATTGACAAAAAAAGAGAAACAAAACATACGGTAATAATATCAGAATTCCCCTTATCAAAATAAAAGACCTGCTATCTTAGAACTCTGAGATAATAATCTTTAATGATGAAAGCAGTCACCAATCCAAAAATAGCATAATAAATTTGATGCTCTTTTCTCTGCAAATTTGCCTTTGCCCACTGAAGCTCAAGGTTCCAGCAATTCTCAACTTTTTTATGGAAAGACTATGTATCATTATATTAAAGCAGTTTTTTTCCTAGAATGCAATCATGATATTAACAAAAAGAAACTGCAATCATGATTGAGAAGCAGCACAACAGTATCAGTGAAACATTATAGCTATTATAGACAAAAAATCCTTAAGGTCTCAGTTTTTTGATCAATGATACCACTTCTCAACATAACAGCAGAATAAGACCAAGGTAAAGGAATAGGTGATTGCTGCCTGAGGACAGGAAACGCAGACAGCATCATCAAACGCAATCCAACATACAAAGTAGGACTTAGTTTTCAATCTATCAAGAAAAGAAACCATGGAAGGAAATTACGCAGACATATAACTGACAGATGCCACTTCTCACATGCATTTAGAAACAGGGTTCACCATCAGTTTTATGAACTAAAGAACCAATTTATTCCAATATTAACTCGTAACTCCATACAGTGAGAGATAGATGCAGAATACACCATCAATGGACTTGTACAAGTAGCAAAATCAAACACAGACAACAAACGATGTCTTCTGTCTCCTCCATAACAATAGCCTCCTAGAAAACAAACCATGTCTTCTAGTTCCTGCTGCTTTGACCAAACTCCTCGATCCTGTCCTCGTTAAGATTAAGTTCTGCCATGGAATCCTCCAACCCACAGCTACTCTCAACCAAAACATGAGGATCATTATAATGCCTAACGGCCCGCACAATACCCTTCAAACGATTATAAGGATTAGAGCAATCATAAACCTCACTCCCCACAAAAACCCCATCACACCCCAACTGCATCATCAACGCCGCGTCAGCGGGCGTCACTATCCCCCCGGCGGCGAACTGCACCACCGGAAGCCTCCCCATCTGCTTAGTCTGCGCCACCAGATCATAAGGCGCGGCGATCTTCTTCGCAAAGGCAAACACCTCATCGTCGTCCATGTTATTCAAAACCCTCACCTCCTTCATCACATTCCTCACACTCTTCACCGTCTCCGCCACATTCCCGTCTTGACCCGACAATACCTCCCCTTGCGTCCTTATCATCGCCGCGCCTTCCCTCACTCTCCTCAACGCTTCCCCGAGATCCCTACACCCACAAAGGAACGGGGTCCTGAAGTTGTGCTTGTTAATGAAATTCTCCTCGTCGGCTAACGCAAGAACCTCGCTTTCGTCGATGTAATCCACCCCTATCGCTTCGAGCACCTGGGCCTCCACGAAATGGCCCACGCGGGCTCTGGCCATCACCGGGATCGAAACGGCGCGTTTTATCTCCTTCACGAGTGACGGGTCGGGCATTCGCCGGATGCCGCCTCCGCCCCGTGTCGGCTCCGATACAATCACGGAGCAAGCCCCGGCTTCCTCCGCTAGCTTCGCCTGCCGGGCATCCGTTACTTCGACGATTGCCCCGCCGCGAAGCATTTGGGCTAACCCGGACTTGATTGAAAATGGGTTCTTCTTGGCGTCCGTGATGGCGCCGCTGCCGTAGACCGTCACGGCTCCGTCCTCCGCCATCGCGTAAGTGTTCGATAAAATGCGTCACAGAAGCAAATGCAGGAAATGAGGCAGTAACCAGTAGAGTACACGGGTATGGTTGATTTGGGACTGGTAGGGGGGATTAATAGAGAGAGGGAGAGAGTTCGAGAAAGTTCGTTGGAGTTTCCATGTTGGTTGGTTTAGTCGGTGGAAGATGCAAGATGTGGAGACTGGAGACTTCGATTCCTTTATTGGGTGTGTGCTTCTTTTGGTGGAGGAATTTTTGGTATATTTTCCCCGTGACGTGTTTGGATCTATTCTTTTCGGTTAAAAGACGCAGTGTGTCCTTTCACTTTTTCGATTTCAATGTTTATGTCCCTCTTCTTTTTATTTCAAACATTATATCCCCGAACCTGTTTGAAATGAAACAATCTCGTCCAAATTACCTCCAATTCCCGGTTATCCAATCATTGCCTGCCACGTGGATTGTGGGTCCCACTGTGACCATATTTTTTATTATTATTCCAATTTTCCTCTTATTTTATTTTCTAATTCATTTTTTTATAATGCATTTTCTAATTCATTTAGAAAATAAAAAAATAATATTATTATTAAAAAAAGAAAAAAGAATTGTTTTTTATTACCTTATATTTATAATAATAATACAAAATAATTGCCAAAAAAAATCAAACTAACCCCCACCCACTAACCAAAACCAAAACAAATTTAAGAGCTGGTAAACTTGGTAACGCCTTGGTCCCCCTCAGAGACGGTGTGGTTGGTGAGTTTTCCGGGAAGGAAAGAAAGAAGGAATGGATAGGTGGTGAGTACAAAGGTAAGCGACTCTGGGATTGTCCTTCTCGATCTCATTGGCGACACGAAGGATGGGGGCAATGACGGGCAAGGAGGAAGGGACGAGCTCGCTGTCGACGGCGGAGGAATCCTCGCCGGCCAAATCCACGAGCATGGTCTGGGCGCGGGTCATCCTCCCGGACACCGACCGCTGGGGCCCACCGAGCCCCACTTTCGTCCCACTAGAACTCGCTATCCTCTCCATAACCCAAAGCCCTCGGCAGCAGGAGAAGAAGAGGAGCACCACTACTGACCCATACGATGATGACGGTGTTTGTGGAAACGAATGAGGCCATCTTTTTTCCTTTTGTACAGAGACAAATCGGAGAAAGGTAGAGAGAGAGGGGAGGGATTAGGATGCGACGGCGGAGATGAAGTGGCAGGCGACGGTGGTGTTGGAGCGGAGGTTGTATCACCGCACCGGTGACAGGAGGGACGAATCCACCACCAAGCCTGAATCCACCCCAAATAAACCACCAACCCCTTAATAACAACACCATCAGCGCCATTACAACCACCAGTCCTGAATCCTCCCCAAATCAACCCGCAATCACAAAGCAAAATAAGACCAAGTAATCAATTCCAATTCAACCCGGCATACATCAATCCAAGGGTATCTTAATTAACCCAACATCAATCAAAGAGAGGAGGGGAATTTAATTTGGTGGCAGCAACTTACCCTGACGGTGGCGCGAGTTGCAGAGGCAGATGAGAGATCGGGCGGCGTGATTAAAAGGAGGGACGGCGGTGCGTGTGAGGCGGCGCGAGAACAGGGAAAGGTGCAGAGGTGACCTGAGGCGTGATGTCGCTCCTATGCTCAGTAGCGGCTTCGACGACGGCGTTTTGTTGGAGAAGACGCAGTGGCGAATTGGAGGAGGAAGCGGTGCGATAGAGGTGTTGCAGGGATGACGAAGAGGAAGAGGAGGGTTGAGGGCGGCGGCGGTGAAAGGCAGAGGAAGAGTGAGGAGAGGCTGAGGCGAGATGAGGAAGAAGGTGGTGTCAGGCAGCGAGGGAGAAAAAAGAAAAAGCGAGGAAGAACACTCACCAAGCACACCGTCTCTGAGGGGACCAACCAGCTCTTAAATTTGTTTGGGTTTTGGTTAGGGGGTGGGGTTAGTTTGATTTATTTTTGGCAATTATTTTGTATTAGTATTATAAATATAAGGTAATAAAACAACATTTTTTTTCTTTTTTTAATAATAATATTATTTTTTCAATTTTCTAAATGAATTAGAAAATGCATTATAAAAAAATGAATTAGAAAATAAAATAAGAGGAAAAATTGAAATAATATTAAAAAATATGGTCACAGTGGGACCCATAATCCACGTGGCAGGCAATGATTGGATAACCGGGAATTGGAGGTAATTTGGACGAGATTGTTTCATTTCAAACAGGTTCGGGGACATAATGTTTGAAATAAAAAGAAGAGGGACATAAACATTGAAATCGAAAAAGTGAAAGGACACACTGCGTCTTTTAACCATTCTTTTCTGCCTAGGATAGTTTCGTCAGTAGGGAACGTTTTACCGCGAGAATGCCAAACACCGCATAGCATTATGTTTTTTTTTTTGCTTTTTTTTGCTTTCTTTTTTGTTTTGTCTTCCCTTGTCTTATCCAAACTTTTTAAAAATGTCAAGAAATTCATAAAAAATATTAATCCAGTTATTTTTCTATTAAAATGACATTTTATTATATTTTTTTGTAATTTGGATAAGAATAACTGAAACGCCCCGACCCGTATTTACCGTACACAGTAAACACGTGCCGGAACTGTGACGACCCAACCCAACATGACTCAACATACAGTGTATACAACAACAACTCGGCCCCAACGGCCCAAAATAACAAACATCAATAATAATAAAACCGGCCCAATGGCCCAACAACTATAATACTATGCACAGCGGAAGACTTTAACTCACATAACACT
>JAKUCV010000084.1:11966-41408 GCA_028386065.3 Turnera subulata | reverse complement strand
TGACACTTGAGAGTTCCCTTATAGAACTTACTTTGTGTACTCATACCAACTCTTGAAGAGAGTTTTTGCTTTGAGTGACTTAATTGTAATCACACATCTTGAGGGAGGATTGTTCCCTTGTAGTTAATTCATAGGAAGAGGGTCCTCTTTCTGTGGGAAAAGTCTTGAAGTGTTGAATCTTCAAGCAGGAGTTGTAAACGGTTTGTCAAGCACCCGGAAGCTTGACGGTGATAGTGGAATCTTCGAGAGAGTCTCTCGGAGGACTGGACTAGCCACACGAGTTGTGTGTGTGTGAACCAGTATAAATCGGTTTGCCTTTCTCTCCTTTTTAATTTTGCAATTATTATTGTTTAAAGCTTTAATTAGTTCTTAATCGCTAATTCACCCCCCCCCCTCTTAGCTTGTTTGGGCTTACAACATAAGGCTTTACTAGAGGAATGGTTGATTCTACCCTCTTTGTTAAGAATTATAAAAATGACTTAATCATTGCTCAAATCTATGTGGATGATATACTATTTAGTGCTACTAATGATTCTTTGTGCAAAGAATTTGAAAAGTTGTTGCACATTGAATTCGAGATGAGCATGATGAGAGAATTAACATTCTTTCTCGGATACCAAGTCAAGTAACAAAGTGATGGAATATTCATAAGTCAAGCAAAGTACACCAAGGAGTTACTCAAACGATTTGGCATGGATGATGCCAAACCGAGCCCAACTTCAATGAGCACATCAACTAAATTAGACAAAGACGAACAATGTAAAGATGTGGATATAAAGACCTACAGAGGTATGATTGAAAGTCTTCTCTACCTCACTGCTACTCGACCTGATATCATGTTCAGTGTTTCTCTATGTTCTAGATTCCAAGCATGTCCTAAGGAATCCCATTTGCGTGCCATTAAATGAATCTTTAAACATTTTAAAGGAACTCCATCTTTAGGACTTTGGTATCCTAGGACTGATGTGTTTGAATTAATTGGGTACTGTAATGCTGACTTTGCTGGATGCATTCTTGATCGAAAAAGCACCAGTGGTACTTGTCAATTCTTGGGTCAATCTCTTGTTTCATGGGCCAGAAAGAAACAAAATTCAGTGGCAACAACCACCACCGAAGCCGAATATGTGGCTGTCGGTTCTTATTGTGCACAAATTCTTTGGATGAAACAAACCATGCTTGACTATGGGTTAACATTTAATAGTGTGCCAATTCTTTGATGATAGTTCAAGTGCTATTAATCTCACTAAGAATCCGGTTAAACATTCAAGAACTAAGCACATTGAAATTATGCATCACTTTATTAGAGATCATGTTTTTAAGAAGGATATAATGCTTGATTTTGTCAAACATAAAGGCAATTAGCAGATATATTTACTAATCCTTTGAAGAAGGATCAGTTTATCAAGATTTGGTTGGTGCTTGGGATGTGCGAATTAATTTATCAGGTGATGTTCTTCCTTAATTTATGTTGAATCATGCATCATTTTCTCATACTTCACTAGATATGTGTTTGGGTTGTGATGATATGTCAAAGAGAAGACTCATGTGGCCTTCATCGAGCAAACTAAAAGAGGAAGAAAAGGAGGTGAAAAGTGAACTGCTAGTCAGATTTGGTTCTAGCATATCCATTGACGTTTGTAAAGTGGATTGCAATTGAAAAAAAAAAAAAGAAGACATAATCTTTGAGAAAAGAAAAGGATGACTGGTTAAAATCGGGCTCTGGAACATCTGTAAACTAGCCTCTGGAAAGAGATTAACTTGCCAGAATTGATTACAGCTTGCAAGTGGGCAAAATTATCTTCAATAGGAAAATACAAGAGAAGAAGGAAAAGGAAATGAAAAGGATTGTGGCAAATCTGGTTAATGGCAGATATGGTATATCCTATGATTTTTAAAAGTTGGCTTTTAATTGGAAGGAAGCGAAGAGTGATTTCGGGGAAGAAATCTGTCAGAAATAACTAGTACATTTAAATGCATAATCCACAGTTTTTTTTATCTCTCTTTATGGGAGACATCGTGTATATATAATCCCTCCATAATTCTTTTTTAAGGAATATTACATCGTATTAATTTTTTAATCATTTTTTCAAAACCGTCTTTTTTCTTTTATTTTTTTTGATGCAGTAATACTATTAGTGTCTAATTTTTAATTTTTTTCCTTTTATTTTTTTAAAATTTAATTTCTAAAACCCTTATTTAAACTAGATTTGTTTTAAAAAAAACTAAATATTAGCTTTCTTCTATCATCTCTCAAATCACACAAGAATAGAAAAAAATAACAAAAAAAGTATTTTGTGTGTGTGGCATCTTAACAATCTAGTGTGTGGGCCCTATTTTTTATTATAAAAATTGATTTATTTTAATCCAAAAAAGATTTTTAGAAATTAAATTTTGGGAAAAAACAAAAATAAAAAAATTACACAGACTGTGGACCCCATATGACTCGCAGCACTATAGCAATCCACCTGCTGTAGGGGATAAAAAGGACAACATGGCCTGGTAAATTGAGAGTTCAGGGACACCATAAGTGATATTAAACGAAGAGGGACAAGAAATACGAAATCCAAAAAGCGAAAGGACACAAAAAAAACTTTTTTACTAATTAAATAATAAATTATAATAGTGTAATTTTAATAAAATTTTTTATTGAGTTAAAAATTATTTCAAAAAATAATAATGAATTAATTAAATAATTTTTAATTCGATGAAAAGTTTTAAAGACATTAAGTTATTATAACTTAGTATTTTCTTTTTTGGTTTCCCCTCCGGTATCCGGAGCTTTGCCCCGACTAATCCGGTTGACCAGCGTCGCGCACCTTGGTATGGTAAATTATTATAAGTTAGTATTTAACTAGTATAATTTATTATTTTGTTTTTGAAAAGAATTTTTAATTTAATAAAAAAATTTTAAGAAATTAATTTTAGGAAAAAAAGAAAAGGAACAAAAAATGGACAAACTTAGGGCCTCCACCGGATTAGCAAAATGGGTTTTTGGATGGTCGAACTGTTCTGGTCGAGTCGGTTCGATTTGTTTGTTCGACCTAGCATGATGCTACGATATATATTGGCGACAGAAAACTTGCCACGTCAGCATTTTCCATCGGATTCCGACGAGATGGACCAAAATAGGCCAACTAAGGGGAACAGAGGGATGAAAAGAATCCAAAATCTAAGGCAAGGATAAACTCCAACTTTAGAGTCCAAACAGGGATGAAACAAGTCTTTAATCCATAACATAAAATCAAAGAGAAAACGAAAAGTAAAACATTATTGAGCTTGTGATTCCACCACTAGAATCGGCCTATATACCTCGGGGACCGGGTTCAAAAAGCTCACGTAGTTCTTACAAGGCATCAAAAAACAATTAAAGCATTAGTCGCAACATCAAATCATCAACAGCAAATAAAGATCAGAGTTTGGTGTTACCGCTTGTAGCCCTCCTCTAGCTCCTTGCGATTGGATGTTTGCTAACCCAACTCTCTTCTCACTCCTTAGCTCAATTTTAAGTCAAATTTCAACTGCAATTTAAATATAGAAGACGGCTGAATTAGCTTCTCGCTCCTACAGAAAAGTTGTAGATCTACCTCTTAGCTTTCCATAGATGCCAAGAAAGCAGTAAACTAACGTCTAGAACTCCAAATATCATCGATTTACTGAGACTGCATGCAGTAGGGATTTCTACTTGGGATCACCACCTCTTCATCACCGGAATTGCCTTCAACCGCCTACTACATGCTCCTCTCTTGATCTCCACTGGCTGCCAACTCTTTACTACTCCTTTCTATGAAATTTCTCCAGAATAACAGCTCCTATAAAGATTTCTAGGCTTAGAGAAGTAGGGTTTCTCCAAGCACTCTATGCATATTGTAAGTAGAAAAGAAGAAAAAAATTGTGTCCCTCCAATTTATGTGTAGGGGGTCCTATTTATAGTGTTCAGGGTCTCAGGGGTCATCTTATTAATTCTACGGTCAAGATTGAACCCCTAGATCTGACGGTTAAGAGCTAGGACCAAGAAAAGAGGAAAAAAAAGAGAAAAATTCCCGAAACTGGAAGCGATGACCGCCCAGCCCTGGGGTCATGTCGTGATGACGGCCATGTGCCGGCAGTCTTCCATCTTGACTGCCCAGTCCTGGTGGTCATGTCTCCATGACCGCCGAGTCCAGGGTACAGTTTTTATTTTTTTTCCTTTGTTTGCACTTTACCTTTTTAATCTGACTTCTACTTGTTTTCCATGCCCTCTAGAATATTTCCCGACCCAGAAACACTCCTAACTTGTCTCCCAGACCCTACATTTTCCTGTTTATCAAATACATATCAAAATTTTCCACTTTTCTACTCCTTTTACCATAAAAACATAAAACAAGAAAAAGATATAGTTTAATTCTGAATTTTCACGAAAATTAGAATTAAAATTAACTTCAGGTAATGTGTTTAAATGGGCTGTTATTGCTGGAGGATCCATATCTTATTGGTTTGGACTCTAAATTTATTTTTAACCCAAAATTAAATCATCTCAATAATAATGGGCTAAAACAAATAAAAAGACCACACAAATAAAATACCCAATATCCTATTGAATCAGACCTCTAATAGATTTTAACCTAGGATTAAATCATCTCAATAATCACCAACTAAAATATATTAAAAACCCAAATCCACAAAATATTAATATTTTGTTATATTAAATCATAAATATATCCCTGCCTAAGACAAAATCATCTCATTAATCTATAGGCAAAAATACATCTAAAATGCAAAATAATAAAATATATGTGGGTCAAATTTAGGTATTCACACACCCTAGATATCCGTCTTCTTCATCTATCATGTATGTCTCGTATCCGTCATCTTCCAAAATAGATGCAACACACCCACTGGGAACCCACAATAAGAAAAGTCTCCTCCTTCCTTTACAAAATAGTCATTTAAGATCCGAAAGTATGGTGCCATGACAATATCCCATTTTTTATTCTTTTTCCGAGCCAATGCCCTTACACGTGTCTTCTCTCCTTGTGTCTTGAGCTCCACTGGTGCTGGTTTATAGCCTAGGCTGAATGGTACACAGTGTTTGGTACATGAGGAATTTTTAACACCCATTGTTGTCTTTTACCCAAAACTAGGGCATGGAGATATTTCATGTTCTTCAAGATCCTCATGATTGCCAGGTTGCCAAAATGATCATAATATAGGGGAATAAGAGCAGGCCCACTCATTGACGTAGTGATTGCGCCAACTATTTCGAAAACAAAATCGGACAAGGAAACTTCTTCATCCTTTTCAATCCCGAATACTAGCTTAATATGGGTCCCAGATGCTTCCTCATTGACCGTCACAATCCCTCTATTGTATGAGAATCTAAGCATTTGATGCAAAGTGGATGCAATTGCCCGAGCTTGATGCAACCATGGTCTCCCCAAGAGCAAATTAAAAGTAGAGGCAATGTCATGTACTTGGAATTCTATTGTAAAAGGTACAGGCCCATTGCTGACTTCAAGCTTCACCATTCCTAGTACTTCTCTCCTAGCATTATCATAGGCCTTCACCATAATGTGAGAGGGTAAGAAATCTTCAGCTCCCAATCCCAATAAGTTTGCAATTTTCAGAGGGTAAACATTCAAGGCAGACCCATTATCAATCAATACCAAAGATATTTGGTTTCCCGTGGCAAGGACTATTATGTATAGTGCATTAACATGTGTGCCTCTATCTGGGATCAAATCCTTATCTGAAAAGGAAATCTGATTGTCAGCTTCCAAGGAAGCTATCATGTTAGAAAGCTTATCGGGTGCCGTGTCGATAGAAACATGTGCCTTGTTCAGGACTTTAAGCACTTTCTCTAGGTGGGGGCGAGAGGACATCAACGAATTCCAAATTAAATTGTTGGCCTGAGTTTTCTTCAATTGTTTTATCACTGTGTCTTCTTCGGGCTCGGCTGTCTCTTCAGGATCATTAAACCTAAGGGAGTCCTCTTTGCTACTCGCCCAGACCTTGTGATAATATCAATCTCTTCATCTGAGTCTACATACTTGCTCAAGCACCATGCATTCTTTCTCAAACATAGATTCAACAGCTATGACGTTAATGTCTCCATGCAATGGTAGTGGATTTGTCATACTGTTAGGCTTCGGAGGCAAAACTATCTCATCACGTTCTATCAAGTCTTGAATCTCGTGACGGAGTCTGAAGCAAGTGTTCATGGCATGCCCAACTACTTCATGGTAATCGCAACACGTATTTGGATCTCCTTTGATGGGAAGACCGGGCCTAGGTTCCAAGGAGTGCAGTAAGTTCTTCTCCATACATTTCTTGAGCATTTTTTCTAAGTTCATTGGGAGGGGAGTGAATTCCCTAAGGCTTGACCCAACATGTAAAGGGGTTTGGGCAGTCACATGGTTCACTTCAGCGGGTTTCTTCCCTTACATTGATCTGAAGTTCCTCTTCGAGGTTGAAGTGTCAATGGGCGCCTTAAATCTACCCAAAGCAATGGCATCTTCCAACTGTGTTCCAACTCCAATGAGAGCTTTGAAATTGGCATAATAATTGCCAACCATGCGATCATAGTAGGCAGACTCAAGGTTCTTAATTACCATTTGCACTTGATCTTCCTCTGAGGGCCTATCCACTATAAAAAAAAAAAAAAAAAGCCTTGTTGCGCCACCTTATGATGATTGCAGAAAATGTCTCTTGGGCCTCTTGTTTAGTTGTCTCAAGATCCCTCTTGTTCACATCCACCTCAGTATTATAACTATATTGCTTGAAGAACTCTTTGCAAATATCTTCCCACTTGTTGACATGGCTTTCATCCAAAGTCATAGACCATTTTAAGACAACACCAGACAGGGTTCTTTGAAATAATTGGGCCATCAGCTTAGGCCCCACTCCTAAAGGTTGTAACATTCAAAAATAGATCTTCGAATGAGTAGTAGCGCATATAGTCCCATTAAATTTCTCCATGTCCAACATCTTGAACTTCTCAGGCACTCGGGCTTCAGGAAACAAGGATAATCGGTCAAGGTTCCAATCATCCTCTTTCCTCTTCATGCTCTTCACCATTTCCTTGAGCTTTCTGAAATTCTCCTCATCTATCTTAGGTGCTTGAACCATCGAGCCATCATCCGAGACCACCACAGTATCCTTCACTGGTTCCACTCTTGAGGTTTGCCCCCAATTAGTCCTAGAGGATGCAATTTTTAACTCAAATAATGCCTGCAACAGCTCCTTCAAATCCTTCCTCTTTAACAAGGACAAGATCTCCTTGGCCACATCTAATTCATCATTTCCAATCTCATCGGTGCTCATGTTGCCCTATTATTTGAAGGACGGGTGCATAAAGGCCTTGGATGCCAATGGGGTGACAAGACACACTCTTTTTTTTTTTTGTTTTTACTTGGGTTTATTAAAACAAGAGGCACTCTATTTACACATACTTGAATCTGCAACAATCATATAAGAATGCACGTACCACTTATTGATTTATAATGCATGAGATGCTCAGGGTATGCAGCTGTTGGGGGGCCAAAAGACCACCGTTAAGGGATAGTTTGGCCTACTCACATGTGACGCCGGATGTTGCGTGAGGTCCAAGGCCTATTAACCCCTATATTATTGCTAAGCAACAAGAACTAGATGCACTCAAGCTACTAAGCCCACAGTATGGTATGCAGCAGACTTGGATTTGCTCGCCCTCTTACGGTAAAGGCTTCACACAATTCATCATGAACGCAAGGCACGCACATGGCATATAAAAAGACATGCAACAAATCCAAAGGTTGCACCAAGTTTCTTAAACCTTCTATTATCCCCAGTGGAGTCGCCAACTATGAAGACCTAACCGAAAATCCGGCCTCCTCACCGTTGTTCCTTCTTTTTACCCAAATCCAACAATCAGAGGGAGTCACCACCTGAATTTTACTCCTTGGGAAAATTCAGGGAAAAACCATAGGCATCAATCCTTCTTAGGTAACAAACATAAGGGATTGATCTAGCAAACTAGAGATTGTTGGATCCGGAGATTCGTCACGGGTAGGAAGGGATTACCACCCTACCCGTGTGGGGCCGAAATTTTGTGCAATAAATGGATCAAATTGCATGCCTTGTGTAAGTGCGCAAGTGTGAAAACAAAGTCACAGCAAAGAGAATTAATTCTAATCTAAGAACAAAATGAAAAACTAAATATAATTAGGCTTGAGCTTCCACCTCTAGAAACCACCTACATACCCGGCGACCAGGTTCAAAGCCCGCGTAGTTCTTACATAGCTGATAACGTCTAAATATTAGTATTTTTTTGACGGTTTTGAATGGTTTTTACTATATTTTCTATGTCAATTATGTGTATAATCTATACATTATTGTGTGTTTTCATGCATTTTGTCAATTAGTACTTCAATTTTGTTGATTAAGTATTTTTACCAGGAATTTATCGTTTTTATTGAAGAATGGAAACTTTTTAGCCAAGTTTGGAAACCAGACCCAATTTAGGAAACTTTCTGCAGTGAGCACAACCGAGTATTTTGAAGATTTCAGGAGTTCTAGACATAGAAATTAAGTGAGACCAATTGGAGACAAAACTAAACTTCAAGAGCTTTCTATGGATTAAATTTCATAATTTTTGGACGTGTCTACAAGGAGTCGTAATTATTTTAATCCAGCCCGGGATGCAGATTTTTCTGTGCCGACCCAGGCCCAGTGTTTCGGCGAATTCTTGAGCTAAAGAATTCCAATTGAAGAGTTCTTTTTATGAAAAAAAAAAGCTGAGAGAATTATCTAGAACTTTGTAGAAGAGCCCAACACCTAGTTCTGACGTCTTTTAAAATCAAAGTGGCGTGCAATTTTCTAATCAGAAAACAGGCAAAAGTTCAACTTGGAGTGCAAGTCAAGAATTCAATTTCCATTCAAAGAAGGAGTACCCCACCGACTTCCAGCAGAAAATACCAATATAAAAGGACCCCTTAGGTCGAAATATTCAGAAGGCAGAAGTCAGAGGGCAAAGCTCTGCCGAATTGGTTAGTTATTAGATTATACACAATAATAGGGTTAGGGTTTTCTACTCTTTTAGATCCTCTAGGTGGTGCCGAATTCCTCATAACAATTCAATGTTTTTCCAGCAAGAATTGAAGGTTTAAAATCACAAAATCACCAGTGCCAATTGCAACAGAAACCGACATCAAGAGAGCAAGAAGTCGACGCCACCATCATCCACACCAAATCGGCCAGCCGACTCCTCTTCCTCCTCTTTATTCGTTTTTCTTTTTGATAAATTGTTTACTTGATGAATTCTTGTGAAATTTTGATTGATTGCTATTTTATTATGAGGAACTAGTTCTCTAATCTAGGATAATGGATGTAGCCAATTACTTCTATGGTTTTATTATCTATGAATTGATTTTATTCAATTGATTGTGTTGACTGTTCAATCTCTGTGTGTCGAATTACCTATCCACTTTGGATTGATTCTTATTGATTGCAAGATGCGAGAGCTACATGATTTATATGATGATACCTAGAAGAACATAGATTGATTGATGCTAAAATATGCGAGAGCTGATAGTTTCTTAGGGCTTGATTGATTGTTTTGTGCTTAATGAATTTAGTATTGATGTTAGGCTATGCGAGAGTTAGGTAGTAATGTTTGTTGAATATTTGATTCAAGATGCGAGAGCTGAGGATTAAGACAATAGAAACAATTGCCCACAATCACACATCAACATTAAAATCGATACCACTGATAATAAACCTAGAAAGTAATTGCATGAACTCTGATTTCCTAGATTACTTTAGATATTGATAGAACTTCATATTAGATTAAGTTTGTAATTTTATTTCTTTTCTTTTAGCCTAGTCGACATCACCTACACCATCTTTTAATTGATTTGCCTAGACAATCATAAGTTGTGATTTAGATAGTACTTAGTTCCTTTGTTCCGTGGATCGACTTTGATTAGACTACTACACTATATAGTACACTGTACGCTTGCAGTTCACAATCGTTGCGTTTACTCGTGAGATATTTGTATGTCGTGTTGTGAATTGATCAAGAAGTATAAATTTGAGAAGTCACGCGTAAAAATAACGCATCAATAGCTTCAATCAACAATCAAATCAACATGTCAGCAGTAAACATCACAACGCATCAACAATACAGAAAATAAAAAGAGATTCAAGGTTACTCTCTTGTAGCCATCTAGCTCCTTGTTTGTTTAGGTTGCTTTCTCCACCAACTACCTTGCCTCCTCTAAGCTCCACCTTGATTTCTTCTTAACCTCCTCTTGTTAGATGTTTGTTGATGAAATTCTCTATGAAATTTGACCAGATAGCGAAAGAGTGTTTGAGAGCTTAGAGAGGTAGATTTTCCCCAAGCTTTTCTAAACATCAAAGAGTGAATGTATGTTATTCTATTAGCTCTTAATGTATGTGTTTGAAGTGAATGGAGGGCTCTATCTATAGAGCTCTGGGAGTGCAGAGGTCGTAGACCTCATAATGGACAGGATTCTTACTAAAAATCTGGTCCAAAATCTGCGTGATTGATTAAATGGCCGAAATTAAGGAAAAATCGTGTTCTAGGGACACATGTCCGCCACTCCAGGCGGTCATCGCGAGATGGCCGCCGGCAGCGGCAGTCTTGGCTCCCATGACCGGTGGGCATGGCGGTCATGCCGTCATGTCCTCATGTCCACCAACCACTTGCTACAATAACACATTTTTTTCCTTTTTTAGCTCCCGATCACCATTAGTCTCGGGGCTGATTGATTTTCAGCGTGTAATTAAGGTCAGACCAAAAATCGCTCCATTCTTGCTGGTTACTCCTATCAATCATCCCAATTAACATCAATATACCCTAATTAGCTGAAAATCAACTCTTTTCTGCCATAAACTCATATTTTCTATAAAAGGTAATTTTAATTCTGATTTTTCTCGAAAATCAGAACTAAAATGGCTACAAGGAATGAGTCTTTACTAGGCTAAACTCTTGGGTATATCCACATTTCATTAATTAAACTTATAAAACACTTCAAGCCCAAAATTAAACTATCTAATTAACTTTGGGTTAAAACACTCTAAAAGTCTAAATTGACAAAATGTGGAAGTCCAAATTTGGGTGTTCACAATGGGTTCGGTTGCATCTCAAGGAGCTCAAACAATGGAAGTCTAATCATGATCCGGGAGGAGAAGCTAGATGCATGGATCTTGATTCTAGGCACATGATAATTGAATTGCAAGGTGAGTATAATGTTGATACTATTTTTATGGTTGCTGATTTTTCTCCTTTTGATTATATAGGACTCGATTCGAGGATGAATCGCTTTGAGGAGGGAGGAAATGATGCGAATCACCTAGGAAAGGATGGAGACAAAGATGCAACTCGACAAGACGAGCATGGAGGCTGGTAGAATGGTGCACGATGTGGGAGTAATGGAGGCCACAATGGTGATTCGAGGAATGATGCACGCCAATGCGACCTTGGAGGAAGCAATGGCGATAAGAATGGAGATGGCAAGCTCACTTTTAGAATCATATCCAAAAATCGTTCTCATAAGAAATTCAAGTAGAGATGGAGATCAAGCTTGGAGAGGAGCTTAAGGAGAGGCCAACCTGTTTGAATTATATAGGAGGCTTAGTCGACATGGGCTACACTAGGCCTAGTCAACATATCTACATATTATTTTATTAAGTCGGCAAAGTATTGTTCTATTTATTAATTGGACCGACTTGGTTGTTATTTTATTTAATTATTATGTTGGACCTTATTTTAACCTAGTCCATTAGGGAATCGGAATCACAAATCCAATCCACTCAAGAGCTAGGGTTACTGTTCACGTAAACTATTCACGCATTACTGTAGAAAGCTACTGTTCATGTGAATAGTAACTGAGCGAACAGTAACTGTCCACACGTTTTTCCTTAGCCTTGTCATTATTGTAAGCATTACGATCACGGTAATTAGAACGATTTCTTCCACATCCATGCCCACGTCCGCGGCCACTGCTTTGTCCATAGCCATGACCAAAATTATCATGTAGTGTCACATTCGCTTCAAGGAATAGAGTAAAAGCAGTAGCCCGAGAATCATGATTCTTTATTAAGAGTTTATTATTTTCTTCAACTACAAGAAGGCATGAAATTAATACAGAATATTCCTTAATATTTTTTTTTTCCAATATTGTTGTAGTAGGATCATATTGGATGCATAAATGTGGAGAATGTCTTTTGTAACATTATCAGTGACTTTTTCTCCACATAATTTCAACTGAGAGGTACTTCGAAATATTGCAGAATTGTAATCATGAATAAATTTAGATTCTTGCAATCTCAAATGCATCCAATCATATCAAGCTTTTGGAAGAATGGTCGTTTTCAAACGGTCAAACCATTATTTTAGATTTTTTCAAGGATCTGCAGGATCTTTAAGAGTAAGATATTCAGTCACGTTGTCATTAAGATGATGGCGAAGGAAAATTTTAGTTTTCGCCTTATCTGAATGACATGTTTTGTTTCCTTCTTTTATAGTGTCTCCTAGACCATTAGCAACTAAATACATTTCAACATCTAGTACCCATAGAAAATAATTTATACTAAAAATTTTAAGGGCCTCAAGTTTAAGTTTTGTAATATTGGCCTTGATAACAATATTGAAATAATAATAATAAAAGATATAAAGAAAAGATAATAAGAGTAGTAAGATAATAATAGAAAATAGGTACCATATATAGAAATGGTAAAAATAGAAATAAAAAAAGTTTTAGAAATAAGTACCTTATTTAGCTAAAGACTCGTATTGTTAATATGTTATAAAATTGAAGATGAAATACAATCTTAATGGTGGTAATAAACTTTGTAGGTGGAGATACAACCTTGATAGTAGATTTGATATTAGATAATCATGTAGATAAATGGCAACAATTAAACTAATAGGGAAGGAGGTTGAGGGGAAATGTATGTAGGAATTAAAAGAGGGGAGTTTATGCGTACATCACATAAGAGTTTTTCTTGTATACGAAGTTTTTGGAATTTTCTCTGCCAGGGTTTGGTTGAGTGCTATGCCGCCTGGCGGCGGGACGTCGATCCCATCTGCTAAGCCCCCTGATGGATCGTCGGTTGTGCCGATGGAAGCCACTGATGGTGTATCTACTACTGTGTCTGGTAGCCCAAAGACTTTTAGGGATGCGCTTGGAACCCAGTCCGCTGGTTCGAGGTTGGAGATTGATACTGAACTTGAACCCTCAGAGGGTGATGTGACGTCAGAGATGACTGAACGGGGACCAGTTATCTGATTGTCTGACCGATTTCGGGCTCGAATTCACCAGCAATGGGCTGACACGGTGATTGTGAAACTTTGGGGAAGGCCAATGGGTTACAAACTTTTGTGCAATCGCTTACAGAAACTGTGGGATTTGCAAGAGGTTTTAGAGTCATTGATCCTGACTTAAACTATTACTTGGTTAAACTAGCAGATAATTCTGATTATATTCGTGCACTCACTACGGGATCTTGGGTGATTTTGGGACATTATCTGACTGTGGAACTATGGCAGCTAAACTTTGAACTTGCATCACATAAGGTGACCACAGTTGTGGTGTGGGTGTGTGTTCCAGGATTATCGACTGAGTTATACTAGTTGACGATATTGAGGGAGGATTGCAATCGGATTGGAAGCTGGTCCGAATCGATTATTCTACTAAGAAGAAGGAACATTGTAAGTTCGTCAAAGCTGTTGTGGAATTAGATTTGTCATAGCCACTACAAATAGAAGCTAATGTAGATGGGGTTTGGTATCCAATCATGTACACAACTTACCTCAGGTATGTTTTGCATGTGGTCGTCCGAGCCACTCTCTTGCTAGCTGTCCGGAAAAACATAGTCAGTCGGCGCCAGTTCAGGTGTTTGTTTCTCCTCCTGTGGGTGGAGATGCGATTCTAGTTCCATCTGTGGTGAAGCATGTCCCATCAGCTTTTACAAGTTCTCGGGTGGCCATGAATCATCGCTATAGGCAATGGATCATGGTCCCTCTATGGAGGCCGTAGCCAAAAAATCTAGGGCAACATGGGCAGCTAGGGAAGAAAAAGGTGCAAAATGGGACTGGTAGTGGTTCATGGTTTTCCCGTTGGGTGAGAGTTTGGATGTTCTATCTGAGGCAACTGTGAGTGGCATTGTTAAGGGGAACTCGGTTTCTTCTAGGGTGGTGAATGCGGGAACGTTACAGAAGTAGGCTTCTCTAATTGAGCTTGATGCCTCAGGCAGGTTTCAACATAAACAAAAAGGCGTCTTCCTAAGTTCTTCGTCGGTAGTTTTGACAGACAAGGAATTGCCGCAATCTAAGCGGCCGAGGGGTCCTTCGGGGTATGTCTTATCGGGTGCAGATTTATTGATTGTGGCTTCTGAAACTCCGTGAAAGGCTAAGGTAAAGAAGGATAACTCAAAGCATGGCACCAAGGATGCTCTTATTGATCCTAAATGGAAGGCAGTGCTTCTGCCTGATGTCCCGGTTTTGCATTCTTTCCAAGTGCAGCAGGTGAGGAGCGAGCCTCCATCTCTGAAGTTTATTGATGGTAGTGATGCAGGTGTTGTTGATACCGGGGATCCTTATTCGGCTACCAGTTTAGAGGTTGCTTTCGACCTGCGGGAACAAGGTCATAGTGATTCTTCGATACCTCATTCTAAGGAGGGTGCAGTCGCTTCACGTAATGATGAATTTTGGTGCACTGATGATAATGTTGAAGACTAGGTCATGTGTGATATGGTCACCGACATGATTGTTTGAATCGGTACTTTCTGTTTGTCAATTTACTTCAATTTTTAAATGGATTTAAGTCACAAAATTATTGCTTGGAATTGCCAAGGGGCTGGTGGTGATAAATTCCGTAGGGCTTTTCAAGATCTGATGTTTACACATAGACCAACTCTTGTCATCCTTACGGAAACGAAAGTCAAATTTGAAGTTGTTCAGGAGGTTCTTTGAAGTTGTGGATTAAATGGGTTTGCAGTTTCGGAAATTATGGGTCGCTTAGGTGGCATTTGGCTGGGTTGACAACGACATTTGGTGGATGTTTTTGGTTTAGTTACTCATGTGCAATTCATTCATGCTCGGGTGATCCTTAAGGGAAAGAGTCCGTGATTGATTATGGCGGTATATGCTAGCCCTACTCCATCGATACGCCAAGGTTTTTAACAGGAAACTCGGTGGATTATGGAGCGAATGCATGAACCGTGATTATTAATGGGAGTTAATACCTTTGTGGATCAATTGGAGAAGTTAGGGGGTTTGCCTGCTTGCATGAGGATGTGTAATAGAATCTCCGCGTGGATTAATGATTGTTAGGTGCTTGATTTAGGATTTCATGGTCCTAAGTTTACCTGGGAAAAGTGTGTTGGGGTTTCCCGGGAGCTGGTGACGGAGCGTTTAGATCGTGGTCTTGCTAATCAACAAAGGCAGATTACCTATCCCAATGCTGCACTTTAGCACTTCCCGCGCACTAAGTCGGATTATTCGCCATTACTGTTACATATGGATCTTACGCTCTCAACCAGTCGTCCTAAGCCTTTTCATTTTCAGGCGGCTTGGATGCTTGATGATAGGTTTCAGCAGGTAGTAGTGGGTGCTTGGCGTGGTGATTTAAAGCTACTCGAGGCTATAGAGCTGTTGCAAAGAGATTTGTCTAAATGGAACCGGGAGGTTTTTGGAAACATTCTTCGAAGGAAGAAGGCTTTGTTGCACGAATAAGTGGAATTCAACGAGCTAAAGCCGAGGGAAGGGCGGGAGCTTTTTTATAAAATCTTGAGGCTGAATAGACTCTTGAATATGATACAATTTTGGCTCAAGAAGAGGTTTTATGGTTTCAGAAGTCGCGGAGTCTGTGGGTTCAGAATGGTGATCGTAACACTGCTTTCTTTCATGCCTCAACTATTGTCCGGCAGCATAGGAACAAGGTTGGGGGTTTGTTAATTGGGTAGCAAAGGATTTTTGACCAGAGTGTTTTGCGCGAGCATGCTCTCCTCTATTTTTCAGAACAGTTTAGGAGGGAAAGGGTTGCTTACAATCCTCTACCTTTACATGGTAAATTCCATGCAGTTTCAAAGGAGCGTATGGATTGTTTGGCTGCCACGATTTCGCCTGCGAAAATCATGCTGCTTTGAAACAAATGGCTCCGCACAAGGCCCCAGGGGTGGATGGCTTTCATGCGGTTTTCTTTTAGAAATTTTGGCCTGTGGTGGGTCACCTAGTGTGTTCGTTTAACCAACAAGCTTTTAGCTCTGGCATTGTTCTTAAAGAAATTAATATATATTTTCCTACACAAACAAAAAAATATAAAAATAACTAAAATAAATTGGGAAAACAAAAAGAATATAAAAATAAATAGGATGCTTAATTATGAGAGAAAAAATAACTTGAATACTATATCAACATTCGTACGTATGCAAATAGAAACAAAACAAAGAAGGAATTAGAGAGAATGAGTGAATGATAGAGAAACTGTATCACAAACAGACAGAGACTGTATCTAGACCTTGTGTAGTGCAAAAATAAAACAAAAAAGGAGTAAAAGAAAATAAATGAATGATAGAGAAACTGTATCTGTTTTTAAAGAGAGATGATGGAATTCTTGAAGAGATAAACGATAAAAAAACAAAAATGATTAAAGGTTAGTTTTGAATAACAATATTATCTTATCAGTTGTAAAGTTTATCAGTCTAAAATAATATAATTCTTATCAGATAACAATAATAGAGTAAATCACATAATATATATATAACAATGATATATATATATATATATATATATTTATGTATTTATGTATATGTATATGTATATGTATATGTATATGTATATGTATTTTTTAATATTGAAAATACAATGACGGTGACTTTTGTTTTCAAATCAATGACATAACTTATCAGTTTTTTCAGATAAGAGTTTAATTCTTATCAGGATATTTTTTTGGCGTGTGAATTTTCTTTTGAACAATTTGGGTTTGACTGAAATTCTTTTTAAAAGAGTATAATTAAGATCAGATTCATCACTTTAAATAAAAAGAGCTTTATTCTTATTATAATCGATTATAAACTTTCGGATAATTATGTTTGTCATTATGGCCAATCAAACTACACCTACAACCCTCCACATGGTAATAAAGGAAGACCCCAAAGCTTCCACATGGCAATAAAGCAAGACCCCAAAAATTCTATCTGTCAAAACTTTGTGAGGGATATAGCTTTAAACATATATAATAGAAGAATCGGACACTTCTTACTCTGATCCCTAAGGTGGCGACTCTAGAGCTGATCACTTAATTTCGCCCCATTAGCTTGTGTACTATTCCATACAAGCTTCTTACAAAAGTTTTGGTGAATAGATTGAAGTCGTGTTTGGCTTTTCTCGTGTTGCCTTTTCAGGCGAACTTTGTGCCTGGCAGACAAATTCATGATAATGTGATTGTTGTTCAGGAACTGATCCATATAATGCGTACGAAGAGGGGTGGTGAGGGTTTTATGGCCATTAAGCTGGATCTTGAGAAGGCGTATGATCGACTTCAATGGGATTTTATTGAGGATACTTTGTAGGACATTGGCTTGCCAAGCTCTTATATTCGCATTCTCATATCTTGCTTCTCCTCTAGTACTTTGCAACTTCTCTGGAATAGGGAACTTGCCAGAGAGTTTCTACCATCCCGTGGTGTTCGTTAGGGAGATCCTATTTCTCCATATTTTTTTGTTTTATGTATTGATTTAGTAGAGCGGGGGATGTGGAAGCCGGCGGTGATTAATTTTGATGCCCTTCCAATTTCTCATTGTTTTTTGCCGATGATCTGGTTTTGTTTGCTGAGGCGTCTACGGTGCAGGCAGATGTGGAGACTTGGTGTCTTGAGATGCCTAGTGATAGTTCAGGTCAAAAGATCAGTAAGGTGAAATCTAAAATATTTTTTTTCTAAAAATGTCTCTATTGATCTTGCAACGGGGATCTCTCAACGACTAGGCATTCGAGCCACTTCGGACCTGAGGCAGTATTTGGGGTTTCCTTTGGTGCATGGTCGTATTACTAATGCCACTTTTCGTCATATCACGGAAAAGGTAGATCAGAAGCTAGCTCGCTGGAAGGCATCTAGTTTCTCTCTGGCAGGACGCATGACCCTGGCATAGTCTGTTATTCAGGCTATTCCATATTATTCTATGTATATTGTACCTTTACCGCATGAGATTTGTGACCGGATAGATAAAATTGCTTGTGGCTTCCTTTGGGGTTCCACCTCAACCTAAAGGAAGAGGTCCATGGTTTCTTGGGATAAAGTGTGTAATCAGAAGAAGGATGAGGGCTTGGGTCCCTGGCAAATGAGACAGGCTAACTAGGCTTTTCTGACGAAGTTCGCATGGGGAGTAGTGTCACGCCCGAAAGCACTATAGGTTAAACTATTGCAAGCTGATGCACATGAATTATGCATAGTTTTAGGCATGATTTTAGATATATTTTCTCTCGATTTATCGTGACTATATGCCTTACTTTACAATATTTCATCATGTTCCCTTAAATCCCATCCCTTACTGTATGATTAGTGATTCCAGGTGCATTTTGAAGAATTTTGGAGATTTTATTGGAGAATTCGATGAAACAGCCTCTAGCATAGCATGAGCCTGTTTGACAGCCTGTTGTTCATTGCAAAATGAGTGAAAAGCCACGAATCTCCCTCCAATCACAAGTTATTCACTGGATTTCACCACCTTTGCCTCGATCCACGAAGCCATCACGCCACTACATCAATCCCAAAAAGAGCTAAATATTACTTGCACAGAAAAAAATGGGAAGAGATCGCACACAGCCTCAGGCACAGGCTCAGCCTGTGGAATCTGCAGATGACCAAAACTCAAAGAAAAGAATATTAAACTCAGCCACTTGCAGAGCTTCACCACTTGTAGAACTTTCAACGCTGCAATCATGACCTGAGCGACTCAGAAGACTTTAAGCATGGGAAAGAGGAGATAATCATCACACCCAAAGAATTTAACAATTAAAGAACTATTATCCTCCCCCTAAGTCTTTTAAAATCTGCAGATTTGCAGTTTTCACGCATTCGACACACCTCCGAAGCTGCCTTACCTCGAGGAGCAAGATGGGAAACTGAAGCTCAGCTTGCCCAACTGCCATACCTTCCAGCACGTGGGAGAGAAGAGAAGAGAGGAATCTGCACCATAAAAGAGAAGGAGAAAGGAAGAACACAGATCGAATCCATGGATGCCTAAGATTTCACCAAAACTTGATTTTCACCTACTTCAACATTACTATTACTTTTTATTCTCTTGCTTAAATTAATTTCGATTTGCACTCACCCCATAATCCATTTTTGTTTAATTGTCTCAAGCCTAATTCGTCTAAGGTAAGGAGTAATAGACTCATCCCAGTCCCTGTAGATACGACCTTGATAGAGTACTACAATTACCATGTGCACTTGCAAGATACACTCCAGAGCCACTATCAAGTTTTTGGCACCGTTGCTGGGGACTAGTGCTTGATTCTATTGCTTTTTATTTGATTTATTAGGCTTTTTATTACTTACCCCTTTTTTTTCCAAAGTTCGAAGTTTTCAGGTGGTGCATGCCCCAAACCAGGAGCAAGTAACCAGCTCTAATCTTCCACCAGGAGATCGAAAACACAACCCGCCAGATTCGCAAGCAAAAGCAACAAAACATGGCGGACAGACCGAATGATAGAGCGCAACAGGGCATTGAACAAGCTCAGCCTGTTCGACCCTACATCCCCATGTCCCAGCTCCTACAACCACCAACCACCATCATACATAATAGTATAGCCATTCCTGATGTAGATGCTCCGTATGAGATCATGACCAACTTGTTGAGCATGCTGGAAAGGCATACCTTTAGAGGCACACCCTCTGAAGATCCAAACTCGCACTTGAAAAACTTCCTGCGAGTGTGCAGTACAGTGAACATAGCAGGGATGACCAAGGAGCAGCTATACATGAGAGTATTCCCATTCTCACTCAGAGATGCAGCTTTCGAATGGCTCAACAACCATGAAGCAGGCCATTTCACTGACTGGGACAGTCTAGTCAGAGCTTTCTTGAAGGAGTAGCATCCCTCCAGTAAAGCTACAAGTTTAAGGCAGCAGCTCATTGGTTTCTCTCAACGCTATGATGAATCAATTCACGATGCTTGGGAGCGTTTCAAGGGATTACTCAGGAGAAGCCCAAAACACTGAATTGATGAGGCCGTACAGCTAGAAAAATTCTATTGTGGCCTATGTGATGAAGATCAGAACACCTTGGAAAAGATGGCCAATGGTGCACTTTTGGACAAGGACTGTAATGATGGAGTAGCCATTCTAGAGGCGTTGTCTAAGAGAAAGACCCAACTCAGGGGAGTCAAATCCTCTGGAATAATTGGTGTAGACAGAGTAACTAAGCTTGAGGCAGAGATAGAAGCCCTCAGGAAGCAACTAGGGGCTGTTCAAGTCAAGACAGCCTCAGCCATAGCCCCAGACTGTGAAGGCTGTGGAGGACCTCACGGTACATCAAGTTGCCCACTCTTTACCGAATGCGATTCTGAGCAAGCTCACTACATCCAGCAGAAGTAGGGCCCATATGGGAACACTTATAATCCATCCTGGAGAAATCATCCAAACTTTTCTTGGAAGGGACCGATCGAAGAAAGAACTCCACAATAGGCCTAGTACCAGAGACAGAACCAGGGAGGACAGCCACAGTACCAAAGGCAGAACCAAAGAGGACAACAAGGCAACAACACCGACATGATGACCATGCTGCAGTCCATCCTGAAAAAATAGAACAAAATAAGCGAGGAGATCAGCCAACTCAAATCCCACAACAGAATCCTCAAAAACCAAATTGCCCAACAAGCCTCAATGTCCACTAGCCAACAAGGAGCTCTCCCAGAAAAACCAATAGAGAACCCATGAAACGAGCATGTCAAGGCTGTAACACTTCGTAGTGGGAATGAGCTGAGAGACATAGTGCCGAAACCGCCTCAAGCTGTAGAGCAACAAGCATCGACATCCAGTTCTGGACAGACAGTGCAGGCACAGACTGAGACAGTGTCGGAGCCTGTTAGCACGAGAAAGACCAAGAAGCAGCCTCAGACTATTCTACCTTATCATTCTTCGCTCTCATATCCAGAAGTATACCACAAATCCAAACTGGAGAAGCAATTCTGTAAGTTCAAGGAAATGTTGAGTAAGTTATATGTCAATGTGCCCTTCAGTGATGTGGTTACACAAATGCCTTCATATGCTAAATTCCTTAAGGATATTCTGACGAAGAAAAGAACTATTGATGACATTGAGACTGTAGCCATGACAGCCCAGGGGAGTGCCCTCATTCAACACCATCCACCCAGGAAATGTACAGACCCAAGGAGCTTCACAATACCTTGCAACATCGGGGACAAAAAGATTGAAGGAGCCCTGTGCGATCTAGGGGCTAGTGTCAGCCTGTTACCACTCTCCATTACTCAGAACATGAGCCTTGGAGACATCAAGCCCACAAGGATGACCATTCAGCTTGCCGATCGCTCACTTGTATACCCTGTGGGGGTGTTGGAGGATGTTCCAGTCAAGGTTGGCAATTTCTTCATCCCTGTAGACTTTGTAGTGATGAATATGACAGAGGATGAGAAGACACCCATCATTTTGGGGCGTCCGTTCTTAGACACAGCAGGAGCCATGATCGACTGCGCCAATGGAACATTGACATTGCGACTTGGAGAGGAGACAGTAGAGTTCAATGTCTAGAAGGCGTAGAGGAATGAGTTTGGAGTAGGACAGTGTTGCATGGTTGATGCTGTGCCAGACCCTATCGATGTGCTTGTAAAGGCATCCCAACTCATAGAGACACATGAAGATGAGCTGTTGGGTTGCCTAGTCAATGGACTCATTGAAGGAGAAGAAACGGCCCTGAAGGAAGTAGCAAAATTTCTGGCAGAAGAAACAGATCTAGGAATTGATACACAGGCCCATGCTACAGAACCACAGAATGAGGCTGTCTCTGAGCCTATCCCTGATGCTATTTTAGAACCTTTCATAGTATCCACTGGACTAGAACTTGTGAAAGAGGCACCAAGGGTAGAAACGAAACCTCTACCACCTAACCTCAGGTATATCTACTTAGACCCTGAAGCCTCTTCATTTCTCATTATTTTTGGAGCTGGCCTTTCGCAGGAGGAAGAAGACAAGGTACGCTTTGTAGTCAATAAACACCGAAAGGCAGTAGGCTACACCATTGACGATCTCACAGGTATCAGCCCTAACCTTTAAACCTGGCAATTCGTGTTGTCGTGTCGGGTTCATGTTGGGTTGAGCAGGTAATCGGGTTCCAAAACTTCAATCCGACCCGACTCATTTAATAATCGTGTCGTGTCGTGTCCAACCCGTTTATTATCGTGTCGGGTTCGAGTTGACCCGCGGGTTACCTATTAAGCCTAATAAGCCTAAAAATAAGTTTGAAATTTTTTTATTTGTGTATTTTTTAAGCAAATAGGCATGTAATTAGATTTTCTCATATATTAAAAAAAATTATAAATTGTAAAATCATAATATAATAATATTTTAAAGTATTTATAGTAATATTTTTGGATAATTTTAGTAACTTTAGCCTTAAATATTGAATAATTCTTATATTAAATCAGTAAAATATCTATACCCTAAATATAATCAGGTCATAAACAGGTACCTATCGGGTTGGCAGGTCAACCCGCGACCTGACCTGCTAATTTTCGTGTCGTGTGGGGTCGACCCATTTAACTAAACGGGTTGAAAATTTCTGACCTACACCTGCTAATTTCGTGTCGGGTTCGTGTCGGATTGTCGTGTCAATACCCGTTTTGCCAAGTCTACTAACCTTCGCATGCATCGTATTCTTTTGGAAGAAGGCAGCAAACCCGTAATAGAACCACAAAGGAGATTAAATGAAAAAATGAAAGAAGTGGTTAAAAAGGAAATCTTGAAACTATTACATGCTGGGATAATTTATCCAATTTCAGATAGTCCTTGGGTTAGTTCCGTGCATGTAGTTCCAAAGAAGGGAGGAATGACAGTTGTGAAAAATGAAAAGGAAGAACTCATACCAACTAGGACTGTCGCGGGCTGGAGAATGTGCATAGACTATAGGAAGCTTAACAAGACTACTAGAAAATACCATTTTTCTTTGCCATTCATTGATCAAATGCTAGAAAGACTTGCCAAGCATACGCATTTTTGCTACTTGGATGGATACTTTGGATTCTTCCAGATCCCAATCCACCCAAATGATCAGGAGAAAACAACATTTACATGCCCTTATGGCACATTTGCATATAGGCGCATGCCATTTGGTTTGTGCAACGCCCCTGCCACATTTCAGCGTTGCATGATGGCCATATTCCATGACCTGATAGAGCATATAATGGAGGTATTCATGGATGATTTCTCTGTCTATGGTACTTCTTTCGATATTTGTTTGGCTAACCATGAAATAGTGCTAGCACGGTGTGAGGCTGTTAACCTTGTTCTCAATTGAGAAAAGTGTCATTTCATGGTGATTAAAGGAATTGTCCTTGGGCACAAAATTTCAGGGCGTGGAATTGAGGTAGACCAAGCCAAAATTGATATAATTGAAAAACTTCCACCTCTTAATTCTGTTAAGGCAATTCGAGCTTTTCTTGGTCATGCTGGTTTTTATAGGCGCTTTATTAAGGACTTCTCAAAGATTGCAAAACTTTTGAAGAATCTCCTTAGTAAGGATGCCGAATTTGTATTTGATGAAACTTGTTTAGATGCTTTCCACAGGATCAAAACAGCATTGACCAAAGCCCCAATCATTCAGCCCCCAGACTGAACCCAGCCTTTTGAGATCATGTGTGATGCCAGTGACCATGCTGTAGGGGCAGTGCTTGGACAAAGAAAGGACAACAAACTCCATGCCATCTACTACACCAGCCGTACTCTAGATGAGGCACAAGTCAATTACGCCACAACTGAAAAAGAACTCTTGGCAGTAGTCATTGCCATTGGGAAATTTCGGGCATACTTGCTGGGTTCCAAGGTCATTATACACACCGATCACTCTGCCTTGAAGTACTTCCTGAAGAAGAAGGAAACCAAGCCAAGACTCCTGAGGTGGATACTCCAACTTCAGAAGTTTGACTTGGAAATCCGGGACAAGAAAGGTACAGAGAACGTAGTAGCTGACCACCTATCCCGGCTACCACCAGAGCACATGCCAAGAGAGGACATGCCCATTGATGACCACCTCTCAGACGACAGCCTCATTGCAACCATCCACAGTGTCACTCACAGGCTCATGTCGTGGTATGCAGAAATTGTCAATTTCTTAGCCTGTGGAGCACTCCCACCTGATCTGAGTTATTCTTAGAGGAAGAAGTTCTTCGCTGACATAAAGAACTACCTCTGGGACGAGCCCCTGCTGTTTAGAAGGTGTGGAGATGGGATGATTAGAAGATGCATTCTTGAAGAAGAAGTGGCACAAGTCCTACACGGTTGCCACAATGCACAGTACGTAAGACACCATGGTGCAACCAGGACAGCCTCAAAAGTCTTACAAGCTGGCCTATATTGGCCTACTTTGTTCAAAGATGCGAGCAATTGGGTGATAGCTTGCAAGGAATGCCAACAAACAGGGAATCTCTCAAAGAGGCAAGAAATGCCACAGCAAGGCATACTAGAGGTAGAGCTGTTTGACTTTTGGGGGATTGACTTCATGAGACCATTCCCAAGTTCATATGGGAACAACTACATCTTGGTAGCTGTGGATTAAGTTTCCAAATGGGTCGAGGCTGTTGCCTCCCCAACAAATGATGCCAGAGTAGTGAAACGGTTCTTGAAGAAAAACATCTTCACTCGGTTTGGCACACCCAGAGCCATAATCAGTGATGGTGGCACCTTTTTTTTGTAATAGGCAATTTGAAGCTCTCCTGAGGAAGTATGGAATCAGACACAAAGTGGCCACTCCTTACCATCCTTAGACAAGTGGCCAAGTTGAGGTGACAAATAGGGAGATCAAAAGTATTTTGGAGAAGGCAATGGGACCAGTATGCAAGGATTGGGCAGTGAAGCTTGATGATGCTCTTTGGGCATACCGCACAGCTTACAAAGCACCCATAGTCACCACACCATATCGCCTCGTCTTTGAAAAAGCTTGCCACCTACCTGTGGAACTCGAGCACAAGGCGTATTGGGCCATTAAGGCTCTAAACTTTGATACACAAACCGTAGGAGAGCAGAGGCTGATGCAGCTCAATGAATTAGACGAGCTAAGGCTGGAAGCATATGAGAATGCCAAGCTATACAAGGACAAGACAAAGAAGTGGCATGACAGCAGGATCCAGCCCAAGCAATTCAAGGAAGGTGACCAAGTTCTTCTTTATAATTCTCACCTGAAGCTATTCCCTGGAAAGCTTTGATCAAGATGGTCTGGACCTTTCACTGTGTCACACTGTTACCCACACGGAGCAGTAGAGATCTACAATGAACAGACACATCCGTTCAAGGTAAATGGACACAGGTTGAAGCTGTATCACACAAGAGCTATTGAATATCAGGAGACTTAATTGCTCCATGATCCACCACCCAACTAGCAAGATGAGGAGGTGTCCAGCGAAAAGACGTAAAAGAAGCACCACTTGGGCAATCCCCAAGTGTGGTAATTTTCAAGACTTTCTTTATTTTTCTTTCTTTCGTGCTGTTTTGTGTGTTTTCTTTTGTTTTTATTAGGTGCTGCAAATTTGAGGAAAGGAATCATCAAGTCAGAGATTCGTTAGGGAAGTTCCTCTAATACCTCTTTCAATAACTTGCTTCAATAACTTTTGCAAAAAGAGCATTTTGACGCTACACAGTCTCACCACAGCCCCATAACAGGCTGAGCCTGTGCCGAACTTCCACACTAATCTAACAATTCATTTAGACGATTTCTTGCACTTAAGGGATAATTAATGATAGGAAGCCTCGAACAACATGCTGGGGTTAGAGTCTTGCTGAATATAGGAAACAAATTTTTTCATATAAACAATGTCAATACCAAGGCACAGCCTGTGCCTCTGTAGTCACAAATAGGCTCAGCCTGTTTCGGCTATAGTTCCAGCGCCAAAAAGAGAAACAGGAAAAATTTGTCTCACACGCTAAAAAATCTGTCCAACACAATTATACCCCCTTACCCACGTGTCATTCATGCGAATAGACGCAAAACAAATTCTGAAAAAGGGGGCACACATACATATGGATGGGCGGCAACAATCATTACTTAGCAGACATAACTCTTCGTTTATCCACCGTTTCACCAATTGTTGCACCTGTTCATCGGCTTTAAAAAGAAAACCCTTGCCTTCATTTTTTTTTTCAATTCTTCTTCTTCCTCTCCCCTAAAAAAAAAGAAAGGGAGGAAGGGCAAGGACAACATCTGGAAATCATACTCCACCAAGGAACACAAATCCAATCCAACTGTTGGAATTAGTGGTTACATCAAGAATGGCTGAAGTATTGGGACACAGTTACAGAACAGCATGAGACTGCAGAAAATACAAGGTCAAACAGCCTCTACACTGTCTCATGCTGTTCATAAACAAAAACAAAAGAAATCGAGTTCACAAGCCATTGACCCTTGCAAAAACCATCCACCCTTCTTTCACAACCCTCACCCAGCCTCAATACAACACGAACAAGTCCTAGTGATCCTAGCTTGATGACTTATGCACATTATTGGAGACAAGAGGTAATGGGTCTGCATATGAGGTATTGTTTTCCACATTTCAAACTTTAACTGAATTCCTCGAATGACAGAAGGAATGGAGGCCAGTTGCACAATTATTCCTGTGATTCTTATGACAAAACTACTGACGAGGAATTTGATTAGAGTCTATGTAGTTTTTAAGGAGGAATAAGGGGATGCCTAAATTGGGATACCACAAGGGAGAAACCTAGCGAAAATCTGATGCATTGGAATTGTTTTACTTCCTTTCGAATTCATGCCTTCTTTTCTCTTCTGATTGTTTTAGGACAAGAACAATCTTTAGTTTGGGGTATTTTGATGCACATGAATTATGCATAGTTTTAGGCATGATTTTAGATATATTTTCTCTCGATTTATCGGGACTATATGCCGTACTTTGCAATATTTCATCATATTCCCTTAAATCCCATCCCTTACCGTATGATTAGTGATTCAAGGTGCATTTTGAAGAATTTTGGAGATTTTATTATAGAATTCGATGAAATAGCCTCTGGCATAGTATGAGCCTGTCTGACAGCCTGTTGTTCATTGAAAAATCAGTGAAAAGCCACAAATCCACCTCTAACCACAAGATATCCACTGGATTTCACCACCTTTGCCTAGATCCACGAAGCCATCACGCCACTACATCAATCCCAAAAAGAGCTAAATTCAATTGCACAGAAAAAAATAGGAAGAGATCGCACACAGCCTCAAGCACAGGCCCAGCACAGGCTCAGCTTGTGGAATCTGCAGAAGACCAAAACGCGAAGATAAGAATATTAAACTTAGCCACTAGCAGAGCTTCACCACTTGCAGAACTTTCAACTCTGCAATCATGACCTGAGCGACTCAGAAGACTTTAAGCATGGGAAAGAGGAGATAATCATCACACCCAAAGAATTTAACAATTAAAGAACTATTATCCTCCTCCTAAGTCTTCTAAAATCTACAGATTTGCAGATTTCACCCATTCGGCACACCTCCCAAGCTGCCTTACCTCGAGAAGGAAGATGGGCAACTGAAGCTCAACTTGCCCAACTGTCATACCTTCCAGCATGTGGGAGAGAAGAGAAGAGAGGAATCTGCACCATAAAAGAGAAGGAGAAAGGAAGAACACAGATCGAACTGGACCCCCCTCGATCAATACCCATAAACCTGCAGAACTTTGGAACAAAAGGGTTAAAGGGAAAAACACGTTTCTGCAGCCTTTTCTGGGCAGAAATCGTGTTGTCCCTAACCTCCAGCTTGGTTCCAAACATTATGCTACCCTTAGTTTCTTTTGATTTTGTAACCTTGATTATGAACTAAACAACCCCTCTTAGGTTGAAGGGGTGAAGCGTGTCTCTGTTCTTAGTGCAATAAATTGCTCTTCCTATGTTCTTAACCGTTTTTCTTGTGTGGTTGTTGTAAACTCGCTCCATGTTTGAGTCTTGATCAAACCCATACATGATTATAGGTAGCTAGGTGAAGTACCAAAAGGAGAAACCATGGTTGCTGGAACAACAACAACCAACCCTTAGCTCCTAGTTTCGAAAGAAATTAGGAACTAATTGAGGAATTAGCCTCAATACCAATTCTTAATCCCCTTAATTTGACCGATGCAAAAGCATTAGGATGAGTGAGAACTTTGGGAGGAACCTGTGAGTGAAAAAAATGGGTTCAGTATAGGTTGAGAGCGCTTGCAAGAACCAATCTGTGTAATTGACCTTGTGTTCTCGACAGGCTAAGTCACGGACTTAGCACTGTCTCAGCGTGTTGCAGCATAGTCAAGAAAATGGCACTATTTTTAATTTGATTCTTGATTGATTATTGAGCAGTCTATCTTAAATCTAGTAGCAGCTTGGTGAATGACCGAAAGGAAAAGCCAAGTGAGCTTGACCAACAACAATCAGCCTTCACTCCCTAGCCGTTCGAAAGAAGATAGGGAGAGACTGCGGGTAATTAGCACCAACACCAACTTCACCTCTAAGTGGACGTCTACTCTAGTGACAGGGGGGTAGATGGAAGCTTAGACCGCCCCCTCTTCAATTCATCCACCGCAACCTGCCCATCAACCCACCACCAGTGCAACTACACCCAGACCTACCTCCCCTCCAAATCCTCATCAGCGAGTTCGCTCGCTTTTACCCACCACAAAATGCCCAACCCCCACCCCTTCTTGCCCTGCCTGCACCACCAACAGAACCCACAGCCACCATAACTGACTCCTCTCAAACCACACCATCCACCACACGAACCACCCCACTCACCCATTACACCCACCGCCCTCGTACCCAACTCACAATCCCTGGCGGCAGGATTGACCTAAACCTAGACCCTCCTCTAGAAATTGAAACCACCACCACCACTGAAGTGCGCCCCAAAAAGCGCCGAAATCATCGATATGACTGTAACGCCCCGAATTTTCAAAATTTGATTTTTTCGGAATTTTCGAAATTTTTATTCCAATTTTACCCTTGAGGTATTTTCGAGTCTTAGCCGAGGAAATTGATCACTATGCCTTGGAAATGTCAATTTTATGTTGGTGTCGTTCATGGTTCGGGTCCCGCGGAAAACGGATTCGAGATCGGGGTGAAACGCGAAGGTTAACGTAGGTTCTAATGAAACTACGTCGTTTTGGATGGATGGAAAAAAAAAAAAAAAAAAAAAAAAAAAAAAAAAAAAAAAAAAACGACCACCCCCCAAGGGGGGGGGGGGCCCCCCCCACCCCCCCCCCCCCCCCCCC
>JAKUCV010000083.1:95223-106786 GCA_028386065.3 Turnera subulata | reverse complement strand
TGCATTAGTTAACCCAAAAGGCATTACCAACCATTCATACAACCCATACTTAGTTTTAAATGCAGTCTTCCATTCATCTCCAATTTTCATGCGAATTTGATGATATCCACTCATGAGATCAATCTTAGTAAATATGCATGCACCATGTAATTCATCAAGCATGTCATCTAACCTAGGAATGGGATGGCGATACTTTACCGTTATTTTGTTGACAGCTCGACAGTCAACGGACATTCGCCAAGTCCCCTCCTTTTTTGGAACAAGAATTATAGGTACAACACATGGTGAGAGGCTCTCTCGAATCAGCCCCTTAGAGAGCAAGTCCTCTACTTGTGTTTGTATCTCCTTTGTCTCCTCCGGATTGGCCCTATATGCTGGCCAATTTGGAATTTGAGCACCAGGAATGAAATCAATTTGATGCTCAATGCCTCTCAATGGCGGCAACTCCCTAGGTAGTTCTTCCGGAAAGACATCCATATAATCCTGCAAAAGAGAAACAATACAACTAGGCAATTCTTGGTCAAGGTCAGCTGTACTAAAATAAGTTCCCTTATACAGGAGCACCAAAATCCCTCGTTTGTTCTCACAAGCTACCCTCAAATCCCTCGAACTTGCATAGAAATTTTCCCTCTTTTTCTCACTCAGTTTTTGCTCTCCTTTTGCAAAGCCCTCGGCTTTCCCCTCAACCTCACTGAGTTTGGCTAAACTAGCCACCTTTTCCTTTTTCCAAGCCTCCACAGACTTGTGTATAAACAATTGATCCTCATAGACATCGTTGGGAGATAGTGGCGCAAGCACTACCTTCCTTTCACCTATAGTGAATGTGTACCTATTCGTATAACCATCATGCAGCACCCTTCGGTTATACTGCCATGGCCTTCCCAACAAGATGTGACATGCCTGCATAGGTACAACATCACGTAAAACCTCATCGGAGTACTTCCCAATGGTGAAGGAAATAAGTACCTGACCCGTTACTTTGATCTCGCCACTGTCATTAAGCCATTGAAGTTTGTATGGCCTTGGATGTTTCTGAGTTTTGACTCCTATCTTCTCCACTTCCCTTTGCTCAATTCCTTCTTCCTTTTGCTGAATATTGAGCATTCTCTGGGTAACATATAACTTCTGAACCACCTCCTCTGGTTCAACAAACTCTTCTTCGGCATCCTCCAACTCAGGCATGTCAGCTAGTGCTGGATCAACATAGGGCTCCTCCCTTTCATCATCAGAGTACACCTCTCCATGCTCAGTGGTAAGCATTACCCTCTTATTTGGGCACTGAGAAGCATAATATCCCAATCCCATGCACTTGAAATACTTCACATTTCTAGCCTTATCCTGAGCTTTTGTTGGAGCGCTGGGAGTCTTTTGTTCAGCCGATTTCTGTCCTTCCCTAGGTCTCCAAGGAATCGACTTAGGTGTGTCAAGTACAGGCTTACTTGAACTCCCCACTTCCTGCTTGGTGTATCTTGCACCTGCATTCCAACTGGTATAGCTAGAAGGCTTCCCATAGGTCTTGCTTTTGAGTTGCTTTTCAATCTTAGAAGCTAGAGCTACCATTTCCTCAATCTCTACATAATGTTGTAGCTCAAGAATATTAGCAATATCCCTGTTCAACCCATAGTAAAACCTTGACATGGTGGTCTCCTCATCCTCCTCAATCCCAGTCTGATGCATAGTCATCTCAAGTGCCTTCCAGTATTCCTCTACACTCTTAGTTCCCTGCTTGGTTGCTTGAAGTTTATGGAGCAACTCTCTCTGATATGAAGCAGGAACAAATCTCTTCTTCATGATCCTCTTCATTTCTTCCCATGTTTCTATCTCAGGTTCTCCATATCTCCTTCTTGAAGTGACAAGCTTATTCCACCAAGACCTGGCATAGTCTTTGAACTCCACAACTGCAAGCTTGACCTTCTTTTCCTCCGAGTACCTGTGGCAATCAAAAATTGACTCCACACTTTGCACCCATTCCAAATACTCCTCGGGATCACTAGAACCTCGAAAAGTTGGAATTTTCATCTTGATGGATCCAACATCTCGATCAATCCGCACTGCTCTGTCTTCTACTCTATCAAAGAATCTAGGTCGCGGATATCCAGCTGCGCCTCCTCCTCTGCCAAACAGACCTCGGCCTCCTCTTCCCCCAGCATGCATTCCCTGATTAACCTCTCCAAATTGTTCCTCCATTTCTTCCTCAAGGATGTGATCTTCATTAACATGGTGTGGAGCTTGCTCTCTAGGGCGAGCAGCCTGCTCCTGCTCTCTTGCTCTTCTAGGATCAGCAATGCTAGTAGAGATCTCTTGAACGGTTTGCTCTTGCCTCTCCAACCTTTCATGCAACTCTCTTGTCTGTCTATCAATTCGGGTATTGGTCTCCCTCAACCCTAGATTTGTCGCCCTGACTTCATCCCTAACCTCCTTCATCTGAGCCTTGAATTCCTTCAATAATACCATAAGAGAAGCAAGGTTTGGTTCACCACCCTCACTGCCACTAGTAGACATGATGTGTAACCTGCGAATACTTGTTAGTTAAACAAATCCTCACGTGTTTACACTCGTGTTTGTTCACTCTTGGCAAGGGATGTATCTCTCAGCCTCTTTCCTCTCTTGATTCTACTTCAACTTTACAAATTAGGATTAGATATCACAACATCAAGCAATCAACTTGCAACAATTAATTAACAGAAAGCAATGAAAGCCTAAAGAAAGAATGAAAGGAAAAAACAATTTCTAGAACAAATCATAACTTCAACAAACAAGAAGAAAGATCACACACAAGGACAAGGTAATGCATGTGATGGAATATTGTAGCAATTGAATGATATGAAACAATTATCACCCAACTTGGAAAAGATGAAAGAAAGACAATCAAATAAGCAGAAAGAAAGAAGTTATTCCCAACTAGAGATCCAAAACATCGATGTTGAGACTCTAAACATCGATGTTTAGACAATTGGTTTTAAGATTTTTGTGACAGAAGCTCTACAACATCGATGTTTGCTTCAAAACATCGATGTTTTGACAATTGATTTCAAAGAAATTTTTTTTGCCGAAGCTCACAAACATCAATGTTGGGTTGAAAACATCGATGTTTTACAATGGGTTTCCAAAAGAATTTTGGCAGAAGCTTTTCAACATCGATGTTGGATTGAAAACATTGATGTTTTGAAATTGGTTTCATAAATTTTGTTGGCAGAAGCTCAAAAACAACGATATTGGGGTTTAAAACATCGATGTTGCAAATTATTGGGAAGAGAATTTTTTTTGTCGAAGCTCAAGAACATCGATGTTGGGGTTTAAAACATCGATGTTTGGTGACCGTTGGCTTCAAAAATTTAAATTTTACTGTGTCAACATCGATGTTTTGGTGCCAAACATCGATGTTGTAGCAATTTTTTTTTTTTGACGACAAGAATTGAACAACACAAGGTATGAACAACAAGAATTGAACAACACAAGGTATGAACAACAAAAATTTAACAACACAAGGTATGAACAACAAGAATTTAACAACTGAATAAACAACAAGAATTGAATAACACAAGGTATGATTGATTGAACCTGTAAGCTTCGCTACCAAATGATGCAGCAACAACCCTAGAATTCCACAAGGTTCACCTCTGCAAGTATTTGATCCCAAGACCTCCAATCTCCAATCAAACTAGGGTTTAGTATTCCTATTCTTCACCTCCTAAACTCAATGGATTAGGCAACAAATAATGAGGACTACAAGGAGTTGATTAATCACCAGAAGTAAATCACTTGATAAGAGAAATCAATCCTAAAGAGTAAAGCCAAGAGAATCCCTCTCTTGCTTTTGATTGAATCCCTCAATCAAGAAGCACACCAAAGGTAAGCATTTAGCTTCCTTAAAATCACTCAAATTTCATTCATAATCTGATCACAAACTTGATACATGGTTGGCTTTTATGGAAGCCAAAAAGCAAAAGATTGAATTTAAAATGCAAAGCATAAAACATAATGATTTAGCTTTCTTTTTCTTTTGTTTTCTTTAGTGCACACCAACAAACCAAATAATGAAAGTCCACTCAATCTGAATAGTGGGAATCTCCAGCTCCAAAGTGCTTTTCCAGCCTGAAATTGAACAGTAAACGCCGGCGGTGAATAGTAATTTCCGGCGGTGAATAGTAATTTCCGGCAGTGAATAGTAATTTCCGGCGTGAACAGTAACTTTCCGGTTAAACGGTAAATACGGCTACTTTTGACTTGAATCCTTCAAAATGCTCACAAACTTAGGAATCTCTTTAAATTCATCTCCAAACTTGTCCAACTTATCTTCTTGCAACTCCCGATTGACCCAAGCTTGAGCGTAACGTAACATGTGATTCTTTATCTTCTTCAACCGAGCCCTCGTGACTGGTCCTTGAGGCAAGCTAATGGCGCCATCACGATCTTGAGTTTCACTTGGAATTGGCTTGCTCGTATCAGCTAGGAATCCGAATCCTGTGCATTTTGACTATGGAAAAGTACCTAAGGAAGAATTTCCGGCTATTAGGCGTGTGCCGAATGCTCAAGTCAAAGAATATGGTGTTGGGCAAAGGGATAAACTTTTCTATACAAGATGCTTGGTGAATGAGATGGCCATGAGTGTTAAAATTGATGGGGAAAACATCCCTTTGCCAACTTTTCTATACAAATTTACATGGCCTTCTCATTCACCAAGCATCTTGTATAGAAAAGTTTATCCCTTTGCCCAACACCATCGTCTTTGACTTGAGCATTCAGCACACGCCTAGTATCCGAAAATTCTTCCTTAGGTACTTTTCCATAGTCAAAATGCACAAGATTCGGATTCCTAGCCTTTTGCATCCTCGTTGCACTATTAGCTGAAGTCTCTCGATGCCAATCATCATTGTAATACTCTTTAAGGCTCTTGGAATCTTGGTGCAATGTCTGGTGCTTTTGAGGCAGCTCCCTATAGTAATAAGCAGGAACAATTCTCTTCCTCATAATTTTCTTCATCTCAGTCCAAGTATTGATAGGTTCCTCATAATTGTACCTTCTGTCCAACATAAGGATGTGCCACCAAACCAAAGCATAGTCAGTAAACTCTTCAACAACCAATTTTACCTTCTTTGCCTCGGTGTAGTTATGGCAATCAAATATCATCTCCGCTCTTTTCTCCCACTTTAAATAAGCTTCTGGATCATTTTTGCCTTGAAAAGAGGGAATCTTCATCTTGATGTCTCTAGTATACATATCAGTTCGATTAAGATATCGACCTCCATAGGCTCCTCTATCGTATCTCGAATATTCCATGATGTTAACCTGCAAGAAAGTGTTAGTAGAAAATAATTCCTCACCACTCTCTCACGTGTTTACACTCCTTTTGTGTTCTCTCGTGTTTACACTCAATGGCAATATATATAACACTCGCCTTTTTCCTCTCTTGAACAAACAGACCTGCAACACTTCAAGAAGAATCAAAGATAACCTAACAAGAATAGATAGGTTGCAATTCTAGAGGCAAATAAAACTCCAAGAAAGAAAGATAGTCACACACAAAGAACAAGAAAATTGTATGTGAAGATTCCTGTAATAATTGAACAATAAGACAGAAAGATTGCTCAATTAGATAGGCTGAAAGAAACAAAGTAATCAAATACGCAGAGAGAAAGAAAACTTCCCAATCTAGATATCCTAATAATCAACCTGCGGAAAGTATCCCAATCAAGCAAATTCCTGCAATTCAAAACAAACACTTGCCGAATTCCTTCAATCACCAAGTCGATTTCAATATATAATTATTTTTTTTTAACAATTTTGCTGCCACCAATCGATTTCCACCAACAATAAAAGCAATCAGCTCAAGAAATTTCAATCACACTCCAAATCGATTGCACAATCAAATCGCAGCAACTCTTTTTTTTTAATATATATATACTAATGAAATCAACTACTACCAAAATAAAAAGTAAAGAAATCGAAAACTTTTTTTTTTTTTATATTTCGGCAACACAACAAAGAACACAAGAACATACAACTAAATTGCAGAAAATAAAGGGCTACGTAGTTGAAATTGAAACCTGGCTCCGCTACCAAGATGATACGACAACACTACCAGAACAAAGCTAGATAGCACCTCCGATTCAATCGAGTCACCAAGATCAGAAATCAATTCAACCAAAAGCTTTAGTGATTACCTCTATCACCTTAAAACACAATAAAGGCGTTAAGCAACAATAGAGTAATAAACACAAGGAATCTTGAATACGCCACAAGCAATTCAGTTACTTGATAAGTAAACACAATCCCTAAAATAAACAAGAGAAAAATCCATCTAACTTGCAAAACAAGGTTTAAGAGAACCTCCAGCTTTATTAGCAAAATAGCTATCAATAAACAATGTTCATCTGTCTAAAATATGAACCCCAAGGGTCTTATTTATACTAGTCTAGTACTAAACCCTAATGGACTTGGACTTGTAACTAAAATAATAAAATAAAATAAAACGACTTTATGTTACTATTCACGCCGGTACTATTCACGTGAACAGTAACCCTAACTCCAAAGTGAATTGGATTTGTAATTCCAATTCCCTAATGAACTAGGCTTTATAAATAAAAATAAACCCAACTTAAATAACTAAAGCCTAACAATTAATGGCCCAAATAATAAATAACACCAAGCCGAAATTATAATCCATAAATAATAAAATTCGGCTAAATTAAAATAATAAAAATAATTGATGTCGACGTGGGCCCCACTTTCTCCAGCTAGATTGTCATCGTGGGCCCCACTCTTCTCCAAGCTTATTCTCCATCTCTTCTTGAATTTCTTGTGAGAACGAATCTTGGACATGATTCTAGAAGTGAGCTTGTGATGATGAACTTTGAGCTTGTTAGAATACATCCAAGTTCCTTGCTTGTCGTTATTGCTTCCTCTATTGTCGCCTTGGCGTGCATTATTCTTCTAGTCTCTAAGCTTGCCTGGGTGATTTGCATCAGGCCGAATCTTGTCACACTAGGAAGGATGAGAGCGTTGCAAAAAGAGAGCTTGAGTGGAAGGTTGAGAACCTTGTAAAAGGAGAGGAGAGTTCAAAAGAAAATATAAGAGAAGAAAAGAAAGAGGAAGCCGAGAGTGAGAGAAGAAAAGAGAAGAAAGAAGCCTCAAAAGACATTGTGTTAAAAGGCTCAAATGAGAGAGAAGTGGGGGTTGAATATGAGGAAAATAAGAGTTTGTTTGTACTTTTGTACAAGGAAGCTTGGTTTAAATCTAACCTTAACCCTTGTCTTTCTAGATGTGATGTGTTTCTTTTGCAGGTTCCTAGGGATGCTTGTCCTAAAAGATTGCAGGCCCCAGTGGAAGATAGATCTATACATGGGGCGCCCATTACAATCAAAAGGGAGCATCAGGTTTTAAGTTCCTTTTCTATGACTTTAATGCCAAAATTGGATAACATGATGAGTAATTTTAGTTCTTATTTTATTGATTATCATCCACATAAATTACTTGTTATGCATACCTCTGAGTTATTCTTTTGGAAGGAACAAACGAATGATAGTTACATGTTTCTTGAACCGGGAGGAGAAGCTACGCGTGTCAAGCTTTATCTTCTGCGGATAGCACTTGGTTCGCAAGGTGAGTATCGTGTTCATACCACTTTTGATATTGCTGAATTTCCTCCTATTGATTTTGTAGGTATCGACTCGAGGACGAATCGTTTTGAGGAGAGAGGGAATGATGCAAGTCACCTAGGCGAATTTGGAAAGTTGAAGAATGATGCACGCCAAGGAGACCATGGAGGATGCAATGGTGACAAGCGTGGAGGTTGGATGTATTCCAACAAGTTCAAAGTTCATCATCACAAGCTCACTTTCCGAATCTTGTCCAAGATTCGTACTCACAAAAGATTTAAGAAAAGGTGGAAAACAAGCTTAGAGTGGAGCATCATTGGAGGCTTAGTCGATATGACCGTGACGATTTGGACCAATTATATTGGGAGTTATTTATTGGGCTGGTCATTCTTAATTCAACGGGCTGGCAAGGCTTATTAGTTTCATTATTTAATTAATTCACGTCATGCAGCCCATTAGTTTGGTTAGGTTCATTGTGTAATTATTTTATGCATGGGGTTATTAGTATTGTAGCGTCATAGGCCTTTGGATTTATGGACTTATTCTAATTAGTTAGAATCAGGTCCAATTGGGAATGGGAATTAACGGTTTGGCCGCCATCCCTTTGACCGACTTAATTATTTTTATTGTTTTAGTTTTACAAGTCCATTAGGATTTAGTACTAAACTAGTATAAATAAGACCCCTGGGGTTCATATTTGAGACGGATGATTATTGTTTGAGTTTTGATAGCTTTTTGCTAATAAAGTTGGAGGTTCTCTTAAACCTTGTTTTGCAAGATAGATGGATTTCTCTCTTGTTTATTTTAGGGATTGTGTTTACTTATCAAGTAATTGAATTGCTTGTGGCATTTACAAGATTCCTTGTGTTTATTACTCTATTGTTGCTTAACGCCTTTGTTGTGTTTTGAGGTGATAGAGGTAATCACTAAAGCTTTTGGTTGAATTGATTTTTGAACTTGGTGACTCGATTGAATCGGAGGTGCTATCTAGCTTTGTTCTGGTAGTGTTGCCGTATCAACGGTTCAACCACCTGCTCGAATCAACGGTTCTAAGTGTGTGACCCTGTAGGCACTTGTAACGTCCGGCAATCATTGTAAACTCATTTACAATTATAAGCAAAGAGCGGCGTCTAGCAACACATCAATGCTACCCGAACGACAAGATCAGTACTGATTCAATATCCCTCGGAAACATGTCATCGTCTGATACGGCAACACTACCAGAACAAAACTAGATAGCACCTCCTAATCAATCCAAGTCTCCAAGATCAGCAACCAAATTCAACCAATTAGGGTTTCAGCAATTACCTCTATCACCTCAAAACAAAACAAAGTTGTTAAGCAACAATCGAGTAATAACAGCTAGGAATCTTGTAAACGCCACAAGTAATTTAATCACTTGATAAGTAAACACAATGCCTCAAATAAACAAGAAGAAATCAATTCTACTTGCAAATAACCAAGGTAATAAAAAGCTCAAACTTTTATTCTCAAATCTCAATGTGTTATAAAAATAACCCAAGGCCACCCAAGCAAGATATGACTTGCCTGCATTGGAACAACAACACACAAAACAGTATCACAGTATCCACCAATGGAGAAAGAAAGATAAACTTGCTTGTTTACTCGAATTTCTCCCATGTCATTAAGCCACTATAGCTTATATGGTCGTGGATGCTTTTGCCATTCCAATCCCATCTTCTCCACAAGCATAGTGCTCACAACGTTGGTGCAGCTTCCTCCATCGATAATTACGCTACAAGCTTTGTCATTCACAAGGCATCTTGTAGCATTCGGCTTGTTTGGCATAGTAGAGGGTGCCTTGAATTCGACAACTTTAGCTTTCACCTCCTTTGGCTTCTCTTGCTGCTTCCCATCTCTCGCAGACCATTTTGAAATCCAATTGGATGAAGAAGAAGCAGAAAAAGAACTCCTCGGTGTATATTGTTGCAATTGCTTCTCTTTCTTGATGGCCGTCGCCACCATCTCCTCCATGTCTAAGAAATTTTGCAAGTCAACACGATTAGGCACTTCTTTATTCATCCCAGCAAGGAATCTCGCCATCGTGGTCTCCCTTTCTTCATCAAGATTTGCTTGGATCATGAGCTTCTCCATCTCCATGTAGTACTCATCAACACTTCTAGATCCTTGGCGCAATGCTTGAAGTCTCTGATGTAGTTCCCTATAGAAGGATCGGGGAACAAATTGCTTTCTTAGGATCCTCTTCAATTCCGTCCAATCACCAATCGGACCCTCTCCAAGTCGCACCCTGTCACCTTCAAATTTGTCCCACCAAACCGAAGCATAGTCAGTAAATTCAACCACAGCTAATTGTACCTTCTTTTCTTCAGAGTAGTTGTGGCATGAAAAGATGCGTTCCACTTTCTTCTCCCACTCAAGATAGGTTTCCGGATCATCCTTTCCTTGGAAGGAAGGAATTTTGAACTTGATGCCCCTAAGATCATTCTCTCCACGATCTCGTCGGTCGTTTCTTTCTTGTCGCCCATATCTACCATACCCTCGGCCCTCTTCGTCAGCTTCTTCATGGATTTGACCTCTTCTTGGTGGTGGTAGATGCACTCCGCCTCCCCTAAGTGGTGGAAGGGGTTGTCGCACTCTAGCAGCAGGGCGATTAGTTTCCTCCACATCATCTACAATAACCCGGGGCTCCTCCCTAGCTTGTCGATTGCACGGGGGTTGATTAACAGCTGGTTCATCCCCTTGTTGCGCCTCCCTTGCGGCAGAGAGCTCTTGAATGGTTTGAGCTTGCCGATCCATTTTAGCATTCATCTCAGCAAGTTGCTGAAATAACCTTTCTATGGTCTCCATGGTTAGGGGCGTCCCCTCACCAGTATTACTCCCTCCAGACATGATGTGATACCTGCAAGAAATTGATTAGTAATAAAAGCTCCTCACGTGTATCCCTCGTGTTTGTCTCTCGTGGCAATTGATGGAACACTCGACTTTTACCTCTCCTGAAATCTCACTTTGTTTATTCTTTGGGAATAGTAAATCTTATCAAATAATAAACAACCTGCAACACTTCAAGAAAGAGTCAAAGAATTCCTAATCAAGAAGAAAGACAATTCGATTCTAGAGGCAAGTTAACTCCTGAAAGACAAGATAGTCACACACAAGAAGAAGATAATGTATGTGAAGAATATTGTAGTAATTGAACAATAAGACACAAAGATTGCTCAATTTAGATAGGCTGAAATAAAAGAACACAACAAATCAGCAGAATCAAAGAAAGTTATCCAACTAGATACCCTAACAACCTGCGGAAAGTTTCCCAATCAAGCAAAATCCTGCAATTCAAAACAAACACTTGCCGAATTCCTTCAATCACCAAGTCGATTTCAATATATATTTTTTTTATCAATTTTGCTGCCACCAATCGATTTCCACCAACAATAAAAACAATCAGCTCAAGAAATTTCAATCACACTCCAAATCGATTGCACAATCAAATCGCAGCAACTCTTTTTTTTTATATATATATATATATACTAATGAAATCGACTACTACCAAAATAAAAAGAAAAAAATCGAAATTTTTTTTTATATATTTCGGCAACACAACAAAGAACACAAGAACAGAAAACTAAATTGCAGAAAATAAAGGGATACTAGTTTAAATTGATACCTAGGCTCCGCTACCAAGATGATACGGCAACACTACCAAAACAAAGCTAGATAGCACCTCCTAATCAATCCAAGTCTCCAAGATCAGCAACCAAATTCAACCAATTAGGGTTTCAGTAATTACCTCTATCACCTCAAAACAAAACAAAGTTGTTAAGCAACAATAGAGTAATAACAGCTAGGAATCTTGTAAACGCCACAAGTAATTTAATCACTTGATAAGTAAACACAATCCCTCAAATAAACAAGAAGAAATCAATTCTACTTGCAAATAACCAAGGTAATAAAAACCTCAAACTTTTATTCTCAAATCTCAATGT
>JAKUCV010000083.1:46324-94887 GCA_028386065.3 Turnera subulata | reverse complement strand
AACACGAGACATGGAATATGTCAATCTCGCATATGTTTAATCTCGGTTTCTTGATCCTCGAGCTAACTGTGTAAAGCGGATACTAATGATATCACCATATCATAATCCGAGCACGGCCGTGCATTTACAGTTCAACTCTATCAAGAAACCATCCGATAATATACCCGTTATATGGGTTAGACGAATCCCCTCTGGATCATACAAAACCCACTACACATTTATCATATACCCAATGATTACACTAAGTCTACTCATTTACGAAATAGCCAAGAGTAATATCAAAGTATACGACTCATATGTTGGGAACCTTGATGATCACAGGTCTAAGGAAAATACATATATGAACCGCTAATGACAATCATATAACGTTCCAAGTAGCGTTCTTATGTGGGTCGGTCCAGTCCACAAGTTATCTAACTTGTACCCGTATATAGAATTAATATCTCATATAATTCTCAACACACGCTAGTTTTAATTTATTATTACAACCCATCCATAATAATAATCGACTAGGGACATTTTAAGAATACAAAGTATTCTAGGGTTATAAATATGTGCAAGCAATTATCTCATAATCATATTTATTGGAATAACCTTAATGTATATACATGACTACAATCTTCCATTGATTGGCTTTTGGGCATATTACTAACAAGTACTAATCAAGAAAAGAGGTGATTCTGTGTTAATTACGCAGTAGAATCAAATCAGTGAGGAATTAAGGGAAACCGGGAGCAAAAAAGGAAAGAAAGGGGAAACACAGGGTGCTGGGCGGCCATGGCGGGATGACCGCCGGGCCTGGCAGTCATCTAGCCCATGACCACCAGCCATGGTGGCCATCCAGCCCATGACCATCGGCCCTGGCGGTCTTGGTGCCCAGATTGCCCGATTTTCTCCCCTAAATTGATTCTACACGGTTTTGGAAAAAATTTTTGGTTGAGACTGATGTGGACATGGATGCGGACACTCAAGGAACAGCTGGCGAGTTGGTGTTGCCCACGGGTCCAATTACACGGGCTCGATCCAAGAAGATCAAAGATTAATTGCAAGAACAAGTTCAAGCAATGCTCAATCTCAAGTTGCAAGAAGATCGAGTAATCAAGATGGGAGAAGAGATTATGAAGAAACCCACATGCATCACTATGTGGGAAGGGATAGAAGTGGCCTAGACGACAGTCGACCTCAATGGGCCACACTTGGGCCATGTCGACTTTTATTGTTAAATTGGGGGCCGAATTCTGTTTGTTGTTTTTTTTAATATTTTTGTTTGATTATTAATGGTCCAATTAATGGGCTGAAACTATATTTTATTTTGGGTTTATTTTTTTGGGTTTTAATTAGTCTAATTTGCAGTTGGATTAAAAGTCAAATCCTAGTCCATTAGGGTTAGTGTGGCTGACTTGGCCTTAGGGTTAGGGCGGCTACTCCAAGTCGGCAAGGGAATGCTTTGTAGCCGACTTGGGAGCTCTATAAATAGGACCTTTATGCTTTGTTTTTGGACAGATTATTTGAGAAATAAAAAGTTCAGAAAAGCTTGAATAATCTCACATTAAGAGAGGAGTCTCTTTGCTTGTTTTTATTTTAGGGATTTGCTAACAATTGCAGGTAGTGATACTTGCTATTATGATTCATATTCCTTTGTGCTTTTATTTCTTTGTTGTCTAGCATCGAGAGATTCGGAGGTGGAGGGACTATCGCATCCATCTGTTGCCTAGCATGGATTTTTAGGAGGTGAAGAACAACGGTGCATAAAGCGTGCACGATTGGTGGTGATTTGAGATCGGGACAATCTTAGATATGAAGGTGCTTCTAGGGCCGGCTAGGTGTGTTGTCGTATCAATTTTGGTAGCGGAGCTCAGATTATCAAATCAATCAACTAATCCTTTAATTTTCTGTGATTGTTGTTTTTCTTTTGCCGAATTTTATTATATATATAAAAAAAATTCGACTAAACCCTAAATCAATTTGTCAATTTGTGGAATTGTTTTATTGAGTGTTTCTTGAAATTTTGGCAGCAATTTAAAATAAAAAAAAAGAGAAGAATTCGATTGATTTGTTGATAACCAGATTGTTTTTGCAAAAATTCGGGAAAAGTTCCTACCCGAATTGAATCTTAAGTTTTCTTTCAGTTTGTTGTGTTGATAGCCAATTTCTTGCAATGGGTGATATTGTTTCATATTGCTCGATTGACCAAAATTCTACAAATACAAATTGTTCTCCTTGTGTGTGTTTTCTGTTCTTGAATTGAGTTAATCTTGCCTCTAGTTTCGTGAAGTTTGTCGTTTCTTGTTAGGAAGTTCATTGATTCTACAGAATAAGTAGCAATTTGTTGTTATCTGTGATTTGTTTCTGGATCCTAACAAATAAAAACCTAGCAAAGGACAAGAGAGTGAGTGAAACACAAGAGAGGGTGAGGTTATTTTTCAGGCAGATGTCGCAGACACCAAAAAGCCAAGACTCGGAGAGCAGCAGGCAGGACGAGCAAGGGGAGTCCTTACAATGGAGGGCATTGAGAGATGAGGTAGTCCGTCTTAACAACAAATTGCTCGGCATATCCAACGAGCTATCCGGGTTCAGGCGCACACATAGAGACGACATGGCAGAGCTGAAATGCCTACTTGAAAGGTTGGCCGTCCAGGGAGAGCAGCCGCCACCACGACAGCAGCAGCAGCAGCAACCCCCTCCACGCCAACACCAGCAACAACCGCCATCAGTCGAGGAACCTAGGCAGGGAGAGGAATCGCAGCCAAGGGGCGAGATAATCGAGCCTCGGGAGCAAGCTGAACCTTGGAGGCGTTTGGAAGGCGAGTTTGAAGAAGAAGTATGGGAAGAGGAAGAGTGGCAGCCACGTCATCAAGGCTATGGATGAGGTGGCTGAATGCCGAGAGGAAGAGGAGGTTATCAGAATCGACATTATAGAAGGAACAATGAATGGGAGCCATTCAACAATGTCGATGCCAACATGAACAACATCAAGATCAACATACCTTCTTTTCAGGGAAGAGGAGATATAGACGCTTACATTGAATGGGAGCAAAGAGTTGATATGGTTTTTATTTGTTATCACTTTTCTAAGGAAAAGAACATTAACCTAGCTACTCTTGAATTTACTGATTATGCTCTTAAATGGTGGAACAAGTTTTTGTTGGATAGGCGTCGTGTAGGACAAGGACCCCCTCAGACATGGGCTGAATTGAAAGGCATCATGAGGAGGAGATATGTACCGAGCTACTACTATACCGATTTGCACCAAAAGCTGCAAACTTTGAGACAATGTACACGAACCATTGATGAGTATTATAAGGAGATGAAAGCGTTGATGCTTCAGGCGAATATAAAGGAGGAATCCCAAGCAACCATGGCACGATTCCTTGCTGGAATGAACCGGGAGATTGCTAATGATGTGGAGCTGCAACATAATCTAGACATTGGTGAGGTTGTCGAGAATGGAATCAAGGTGGAAAGGCAGCTGAAGGTATATAATAACAACAGGGGTTTTCGAGGGCCTTACATCACATCCAGTTCGTCCAATTGGAATCAACGAAAGTACACCCGAGAAGAGAAGCCAAGAGATGAAAAGACAAGACTAGCCGACTACAAACCAGCCCCAAAGGCAAGCCAGTCGACTTCTTCCTCCACAACTAAGCATCGGGATGTGAAGTGCTTCAAGTGTGCAGGTATTGGACACATTGCTTCCCAATGTCCAAACAAGAAGGTGATCTATGTTCGGGAAGGGGGAGAACTATACTCGGATGATGAGGAGGACGACTCATATGTTAACATGCCCGAGTTGGAAGATGTTCCTGTAGAAGATCGATATGTGCAAGAGGCGCCAGCATCTGATCCTTTACTTCTCGTGACCAGGCGAGCTCTTAGTGCACAGTTGAAAGAGGATGAGACCGAGCAGAGGGAAAATATTTTCCATACCAGATGCCATATCGATGGCAAAGCATGTAGTGTGATCATCGACAGTGGGAGCTGTGTGAATGCAGCCAGTACCTTGATGGTGGAGAAATTGGGATTAGCAGTTTCAAAGCATCCCAATCCATATAAGCTGTAGTGGTTGAATGACATGGGTGAGATCAAGGTGCCGACATAGGTTCTTGTTACTATGACCATTGGTAATTATACTGACAAGATACTGTGTGATGTTATTCCTATGCATGCTTGTCACATCTTACTTGGTAGACCATGGCAGTATGACAAGCGTGTATGGCATGATGGCTACAAGAATAGGTACTCCTTCTCTATGGGTGAGCAGAAATTTGTGTTAGCTCCATTGACTCCACAGCAAGTGTATTATGACCAGAAGCACTTGGAAAAGAGTGTTGAGGCAATGAGGCAAGAAAAGGCAGCCAAGCTGCAAAACAATGGTGAGCATGAGAAGATAGCCGAGGGCTATGCTAAAGGAGAGGGTGTGCAAAAGGTTGAGAACCTTGGAAAAGGAGAGCTGAAATAGAAAGAAAAACAAAGGAGTGAAGTCGACAATGAGGGAGAGAAAAGGAGACCCAGTGTCGACTTGGAGAGAAAAAAAGAGGGGAAAAAGAAACAAAACTTCTATGCAAATGTGAGGGATTTTAGGGTAGCATGTGCAAGAAGAAAGGATATTTTGGTGCTCTTATACAAGGGCGCTTATTCTTCTGACATTGACCTTAATCCCGATATTCCTAGTTCTATTGTTTCTGTTTTGCAGGATTTTCGGGATGTGTTTTCACAGGAACTACCAAAGGAATTGCCGCCTATTCGGGGCATAGAACACCTAATTGGTTTTGTTCCTGGAGCACAAATCCCAGATCGGCCAGCATATAGGGCCAACCCCGAGGAGACCAAAGAGATTCAAAAGCAAGTTGACGAATAGCTTGCAAAGTTGGTTGGTGCGGGAGAGTTTGAGTCCACGTGCTGTACCAGTGATTCTAGTGCCAAAGAATGATGGTACGTGGCGTATGTGTGTTGATTGTCGCGCAATCAACAAAATAACAGTTAAGTATCGCCATCCTATCCCTCGACTTGATGATATGCTTGATGAATTACATGGTGTATGCATATTTACTAGGATTGATCTCATGAGTGGTTACCATCAAATTCGCATGAAAGTAGGCGAAGAGTGGAAAACTACATTCAAAACTAAATATGGATTGTATATTCTGGTAATGCCGTTTGGCTTGACTAATGCTCCTAGCACATTTATGCGATTGATGAATCATGTATTGAGAGCCTTCATAGGAAACTTCGTGGTTGTGTTCTTTTATGACATACTTATCTATAGTAGCAATGAACATGAGCATATTGAACACCTTAGATTAGTGTTGGAGGCTCTTAGGGCTGAAAAACTATTTGTTAAGTTAAAGAAGTGTACATTCTGCATGGATAACGTTGTTTTTCTTGGTTATGTTGTGAGTTCCAGGGGAATCGAAGTCGACCAAGAGAAGGTACAAGCCATAAGGGAGTGGCCGACTCCTACAACAGTCTCACAGGTAAGGTCTTTTCACGGGCTAGCTAGCTTTTATAGAAGGTTTGTGAAAGATTTTAGCACGACTGCTGCACTTTTGAATGAGATTGTTAAGAAAGAAATTGGGTTTAAATGGGGACAGGAGCAAGAGGATGCATTTATTGAAGTTTATTGAACAGGAGCAAGAGCAAGAGGATGCATGTACTACTCCTGTTCTTAAATTGCCTGATTTTAACTCAACCTTTGAGGTTGAATGTGATGCCTCTAGTATAGGCATAGGTGCTGATCTTTTGCAGGAAAGGAGGCCAATCGCTTATTTTAGCGAAAAGTTGAAGGGTGCACAGCTGAACTATTCGACATATGATAAAGAGCTGCATGCACTTGTGCGGGCATTGCAAACGTGGCAGCATTACCTGTGGCCCAAGGAGTTCGTGATCCACACTGATCATGAAAGTTTGAAGCATCTAAAGGGCCAAGGAAAACTGAACAAGAGACATGCTAAATGGCTCGAGTTCATTGAAACATTTCCCTATGTGGTGAAATACAACCAAGGTATGGATAATGTCATAGCCGATGCATTATCACGGAGGTATGCTCTTATTACTTCTCTTAGTTCGAAATTGATGGGATTTGAGCATATTAAGGATTTGTACAAATCTGATCATGATTTTGCTTCTATCTATGCTGCTTGTGAACATGCTGGGTTCGGTAAGTTTTAGATTGATGCAGAATATTTGTTTAAAGAACATAAACTTTTGATACAACAACAAACTTAGAATCCCTCTAGATTCACCTCTGTATTTAATTGACACCAAGATCTCCAATCTCCAATCAAACTAGGTTTTAGTAACCCTATTCTTCGCCTCCTATTCTCTATGGAATAGGCAACAAACAATGAGAATTACAGGGGGTTAATTAAACGCGACAAGAATGATTTCTTGATAAGTGAAATTAATCCCAAATAATTAAGTAAAGAGAATCTCTCCCTTTGTTTTTGATTGTATCTCACAACCAAGAAGAACACCTTGAAAAGAAGGTAAACGTTTTTCTTTATTTTCTAAAATCTGAATTGTCTAACCGGCTACCAATAATAAAATAAGTGTTTATACCTCCTAAAAACCTAATACCCTAATTTGACATAACCTAGTCCAAAAGCATATTGGACTTGACTCTCTAATTGACCTAGGCCGAAACCTAACTACCATTTAGACTAGGATTTAATTGATCCAAGCATAACTTGGACTCTATTTAATCCCAACAAAATATAACCCAAATAATTAGACTAAGCCCACAAAATAATAACCCAACTAATTAATATAAAAGCTAGCCGAAATTAATAGTCCACAATTAAATAAATTCGGCTGACCCTAAATGACATCAAATAAAATTTGACTTAGGCCCTCTCCATAGATAAATCAATTACTCCTCATAAGTGATCAAATGGATTGGCTTCTTCTTCAATTCTTGATTAATCCAAACTTGTGCAAAGTGATTCTTCTTGTGCATCTTTGAGAAAGCTCACGAGATTGAATCTTGAAGCATGAATTTGCTATTAACTCCTTCTCTTGAGCTTGGTGTATCCTTGGTTGCATCAACTTTGCATTCCAGCTTGTTCAATGAGAGAATTGCTTGTTAGGGAGTCTCTTGATGGAGGCTTAATGGGACATTTTGGTGTTGCTAAAACACTTGACATCTTGCATGAGCATTTTTATTGGCCATATATGAAGAAAGACGTTGAGTGAGTTTGTGCAGGTTGTGTTCCATGTAGGCAGGCGAAATCAAAAGTGCAACATCATGGATTGTACACGCCACTGCCTGTTCCGGATAGTCCTTGGACTGACTTATCTATGGATTTTGTTATTGGGTTACCTCGAACCAAGCGGGGACATGATAGTGTATTTGTTATTGTTGACAGGTTTAGCAAAATGGCACATTTTATTGCTTGTCATAAAACAAATGATGCATCTCATGTTGCTGACTTGTTCTTTAAGGATGTTGTGCGATTGTATGGCCTTCCTAAAACCATTATTTCAGACAGGAATTCTAAGTTCCTCAGTCACTTCTGGCGCATGTTATGTGGTAAGTTGGGGACCAAGTTGTTGTTCTCGAAGACTTGTCATCCTCAAACGGATGGACCGACTGAAGTGGTAAATAGAACTTTGGGATCTTTGTTGCGTACTGTTGTGGGTAAAAATTGGAAAACTTGGGGAGAATGTTTGCCTTTGGTCGAGTGTGCTTATGTAATAGGAGCATATATTCTTCTACGGGTTATTCACCTTTTGAAATTGTTTATGGTTATAACCCAGTAACTCCTTTGGATTTGTTGCCTTTACCTGTTAATGAGCTTGTGAGTGCAGATGGACAACAAAAAGCAAAGTTAGTGCGGTCTATTCATGAGAAAGCACGACAGCATATCGAAACAAAGAACAAGAAGTATGCTCAAAGAGCTAATCAAGGGCGCAAACTTGTGCTGTTTGAGCTTGGAGATTGGGTTTGGGTATAGTTTTGGAAGGAAAGGTTTCCTAAGCAAAGGAAATCTAAGTTGGATCCACGTGGCGATGGACCATTCTAAGTTCTTGAACGCATTGGTGACAATGCTTACAAGATTGATATGCCAGGTGAGTATGGTGTTAGTGCCACATTCAATGTTTCTGATCTTACTCCCTTTGACAATGCAGGTACAGATTCGAGGGCAAATCCTTTTCAGCAGGGGGAATGATGCGGACATGGATGCAGACACTCAAGGGACAACTGGCGAGTTGGTGTTGCCCACGGGTCCAATTACACTGCTCGATCCAAGAAGATCAAAGATCAATTGCAACAACAAGTTCAAGCACTGCTCAATCTCGAGTTGCAAGAAGATCGAGTAATCAAGATGGGAGAAGAGCTTATGAAGAAACCCACATGCATCACTATGTGGGAAGGAATAGAAGATGCCTAGAAGACAGTCGACCTCATTGGGTCACACTTGGGCCATGTCGACTTTTATTGTTAAATTGGGGGCCGAATTCTGTTTGTTGTTTTTTTTATTATTTTTGTTGGATTATTAATGGTCCAATTAATGGGCTGAAACTATATTTTATTTTGTGTTTATTTTGTTGGGTTCTAATTAGTCCAATTTGTTGTTGGATTAAAAGTCAAATCCTAGTCCATTAGGGTTAGTGTGGCCGACTTGGCCATAGGGTTAGGGAGGCTACTCCAAGTCGGCAAGGGATTGCTTTGTAGCCGACTTGGGAGCTCTATAAATAGGACCTTTATGCTTTGTTTTTAGACAGATTATTTGAGAAATAAAAAGTTCAGAAAAGCTTGAATAATCTCACTTCAAGAGAGGAGTCTCTTTGCTTGTTTTTATTTTAGGGATTTGCTAACAATTGCAGGTAGTGATATTTGCTATTGTGATTCATATTCCTTTGTGCTTTTGTTTCTTTGTTGTCTAGCACCGAGAGATTAGGAGGTGGAGGGACTATCGCGTCCATCTGTTGCCTAGCACGGATTGTTAGGAGGTGAAGAACAACGGTGCATAAAGCGTGCACGATTGGTGGTGATTTGAGATCGGGAGAATCTTAGATACGAAGGTGCTTCTAGGGCCGGCTAGGTGTGTTGTCGTATCAAAGACCTTGATCATTAAGCAGGTCCACGTCCCTATACTCCCCAGAACACTTTAAATAGGGCCTCCCATTCACATTTCAAATGATCAATCACTCATTCCACACATACCCCTTAAGCTTTGTTGCTTGGAGAAACTCTACCTCTCTAAGTCTGGAGCAATTTTGTGGAAAAGCATCAAGAAAGAAGCCAACAAGAGGAGATCAAGAGGAGGAAGCAATCAATATCAATCTAGGAGCCAAGAAGGTGGAGAATCCTAGTAGAAGGACTTGATGCAAACAGTCTCAGAAAACAATTTATATCTCGAGTTCTAGAAGTCAAATTGCTGCGATCCTGGACTCTTTGGAAAGCTAAGAGGGAGATCTACGACTTTGTTGTTGGGACCAGAAGCCGGATCGGCCGTTTTCAATGTTTAAAATCCAGTGTAAGACGACCCATAGATTCTGTCCAACAACCGAGATAAGTACTCCAATCCCTCTTTGATTGTAAACCGTATCGATTGCTATTTGCTGATGATTTGATGATGCTTATGATGATGTGAGTGCTGTGATTCCATGAACAAGAACTACGTGGGCTTTGAACCCGGTCGCCGGGATGCGTAGGTGGTTTCTAGTGGTGGAAACTCAAGCCCAATGACGAACCCCCGGGGCCATTATCTTTGGTTCGCTAACCAGTTGCTTTAAACGGAGTCATTGGGATTCAAGAACGGGTTTTTCCCAAATTTTGTCCCATAATAAAATTTGGGTGGCGACTCCAAAGATAATGGGTGTTGGTTAAGAAGAAGGTGTAAAGGGAACGGTGAGGAGACCTAAGTGATTTTGGTTCGGGTTCTCACAGACTGTAATATACTAATGTATGATAATGCATGAGCTAAAATATGCAAATATGGTTTATGCAGCAACCAAATAATAGCACAAGTTTAGGGTAAGTTGGACATGCCGATTTCAAGTCTGATTTTTGTGAGTTGCTCCTCTTTGAGTGGCTTGGTAAAGATGTTAGCAAGTTGATTCTCAGTCTTCATAAACTCTGTTGCCACATCTTTCTTCAACACATGATCTTGAATGAAATAATATCTCACTTAGATATGCTTTGTCTGAGAGTGTTGCACATGATTCTTGGTCAAGTTGATTGCACTAGAGCTGTCACAATAGATAGGCACACAGTTAAATATTAGTCCATAATCAGATAGGATTTGTTTCATCCAAAGGACTTGAGCACAACATGCTTTAGTTGTAACATATTCAGCTTCTGTGGTTGACGTTGCAACTGAATTCTGCTTTTTTCTTGACCAAGACTGATGCAAGTCACCTAGGCGAATTTGGAAAGTTGAAGAATGATGCATGCCAAGATTCCTTGTGTTTATTACTCTATTGTTGCTTAACGCCTCTATTGTGTTTTGAGGTGATAGAGGTAATCACTAAAGCTTTTGGTTGAATTTATTTCTGATCTTGGTGACTCGATTGAATCGGAGGTGCTATCTAACTTTGTTCTGGCAGTGTTGCCGTATCAAAGACACAATGGATTGTCCAAGCAATTGACAAGTCCCACTTGTGCTTTTCCTGTCTAATGTACATCCTGCAAAGTCAACATCTAAATAGCTTGTTAGAGTAAACCTAATGAAAGTGTGCCTTTTAAGTACTTAAAGATACGTTTTATGGCTCTAAAATGAGATCTCATAGGACAAGATTGAAATCAGGCATATAAACACACACTAAACATAATGCCAGGCCTTATGACAGTGAATAGTAATTTACGACAGTGAATAGTAATTTACGACAGTGAATAGTAATTTACGACAGTGAATAGTAATTTCCACTTGGTTTTGGTTTGCTCGTATCATTCCCTCCTTCCTCAAACAGATTCGTCCTCGAATCAAAATCTAGAAAATCAAAAGGAGTTACATTAGGGACGATGATGGCCATACTAACTCCATACTGACCTATCGAATCCACCGTGTAGGCACTGTCATTGACCCTTTCAAAGTCACAGAGTAACCAATCCCATACTCCTGGATCGAATGGCATTTTGCTGCTCTCGGAATCAACTCGTGCATTCCTCTTAGAAAATAAGAGTAAGACAATTAACCAGAAAACAAGTGATAAACCACTACTAGCTTGAAAACAAGCAAGAATTAGCAATTTATTCACCAATTTTCTCTGTGCCACATGCAAACAATAATCCAAGAACTTAGGGCCTCTATCAAACATGAATATCCTAGGATTACCGTGCGACAACAATGTGAAATAGAACGAAACTTCATCATATATGGCATCCTTTAAGATCTTGACAGGCTCAGCATGCAAAACATCAAAACGTAAGACGAACATAGCATATGCAACACTCAATCTGAAATAAACACATGCATCAACACATACTACATCCAATAACAAGTAACAACTCGAAGTCTCATGCAACAATATGCAGTAACTAATTGCGAATAATGCATGCAATGTGAGGATAACATATCTAATAACCAACTTCACGTTTTGCAAACAGATCACATGTAAAACATCATCAAATGAATGACCTGCCATAAAATTCATAAGTCTATGGATCTTGTAAATAACATGTGTAATATCCCTTAGATTCATAAAATCAATATGTAATCGTCCAACTTCATGTAATGCAAACGGAACACATGCATCAAAGAATGCGATTGGAACATGTGCATCACATATGGTGAAATCAATAGATATTGCGAGAACCACACGCATATTATTGCCAGAAATCAAGCATGCAATAAGACACTTAACACGAATTAGTTTGCAAGTTTTAAAACATATAATACGAAACTGAATGCAAACTATAAGAAACCACTCATGACATGCAATCAAAAATTCTGCATTACCAAACCTAATTAATGCACATATGTATTCATCAAGCAAGTTAATTAAACACACATGCATATAAACACTATGAAATGGAACCAATATAGTCACGCATTCATTGGACAAAAGAAATCGATACTTTACTTGTGATTGTTCATCTCGGCAATGCACACTTATTTGCCACTTCCCGTTCATCTTTGGCAATAGACTATGCGTTCCAAGCTTGTGATCGAGTTGATGCTCAACTCCCTTAAACAGTGTCAAGTCTCCTCCTGGATCTATCAACTTGCAACAAGCATTAGTTCTTTCCACAAAAATAGGCATAACAAGTAACTTACATGGATGATAATTAATAGAACAACAATATAAATCACTCATCATGTTGTCCAATTTAGGCATTAAAGTCATAGAATAGGAACTTAAAACTTGATAGTCATTTGTGATTGTAATCGGCGCCACAAGTATAATTCCATCTTCCCCTTGGGCCGGCAATCTTTTAGGACAAGCATCCCTAGAAACCTGCAAAAGAAACACATCACATCTAGAAAGACAATGGTTAAGGTTAGCTTCAAACCAAGCTTCCTTGTACAAAGGTACAAACAAAACCTTCACTTCTCTCTCATTTGAGTCCTTTAACACAATTTCTTTTGAGACTTCTTTCTCACTCTCATCATTCTCTTTCTTTTCTTTCTCCTCAAATTTTTCTTTTGAGCTCTTCTCTCCTTTTGCAAGACTCTCATCCTTTCTCTCGTCCTCTCCTTTTGCAAGGCTCTCAGCTTTTCTCTCTTCCTCACCTTTCACAAGGCTCTCTGCCTCTCTCTTTTTTTCACTTTTTGCAAGGCTCTCAGCCTTCTTCTCTAGTTCATCTTTTGCAAGGCACTCAGTCTTCCTCTCTACCTCTTGCTTCGCTAAAGCTTCTAATGCCTTTAAAAGTTTTGCACCAGCTTCTCTCATGCCTTTTAGACTCTCATTGGAACTTTTATTGTCTTCAAGCCATTCTTTATGGCATTTCTCTTCAATGTATGCTTTAGGGTGTTCAACTCTAGCAGTTTGATACTCCTCTCTTGCATATTCCTTATGGTAGTTTCTGTCTTGTGCATTGCATCCTCCCCTTTTCCTAGATTGGTGACGATGCCATACTTCTTCTTCTTTATCGTAAAAGTCGTCCATATAGTCATCATAATGAACTGAAATCGGCTTTTGTCTCCTAGTCAGAAATTTTTGCTGTTGCTCCTTTAAATAATGACTAGGCGCATATCTCTTCTTCATAATCCTCTTCAATTCAGCCCATGTACTAATAGGCTCTTCTCCATACCTTTTTCTCCCTAAAACAAATTGATGCCACCAAACACGTGCATAACCACTAAATTCTGCAACAACTAGTTTTAGCTTACTTTCTTCGGAGTAGTTATGATAGTCAAAGAACTTCTCCACTCTCTTCTCCCATTCCAAGTATGCTTCAGGATCAAGCTTGCCAAAGAAAGGCAGAATTTTCAATTGGATGCGTCCAACATCCCTATCAACACATTTTGCTCCACCTTCCCTCCTATCAAAGCTTGGATTTCTATATGTTCTTTTATCACGTCCTCCTCTTTCTCCAAATCTGTCATGTCCCGATACTCCATCAAACTCATCTTCATCATAGCTATAATGCATAGGAGTTGATTTCATAGCTTCCATTCTGTAACCTCCTCTACCACATCTAAAATATTCCATGATATCAACCTACAAATACTTGTTAGTAAAACAATTCCTCACGTGTTTACACTCGTGTTTGTTCACTCTTGGCAAAGGATGTATCTGACAGCCTCTTTCCTCTCTTGATTCTACTTCAACTTTACAAGTTAGGATTAGATTCACAAAAATCAAGCAATCAACTTGCAACAATCAATTAACAGAAACAATGAAAGCCTAAAGAAGGAAGGAAAGGAAAAACAATTCTAGAACAAATAAAGACTCCAACAAACAAGAAGAAAGATCACACACAAGGACAAGGTAATGTATGTGATGGAATAACGGTAAGTTGAGTAACTATGACACAATAATCACCCAACACAAGAAAAGGCACAAAAAGCAAACAAAAGGAAAGAAAGAAAACAAAGACAGAAAAATTTGTGTAGCAGGTTCCTACACAAATCCTGCAACCTGAGACCACAAAACACAAATTCGGGTAGATTCCTCCTACACAAAACCTGCAACCCGACACCAAAACCAGGCACAGTTCAGATAGATGCCTTCTGCCCAAATTGTCGACAACAAGAATAAATTTCTACAATTTCAGCCAATCTTTTCAAACAATTTAACCACAACTGCAAGGAGATTTAACACTTACAATTCCACACCCAAGTCCACATTCTCAATTCCAATCCAGCAAACACAAATTGGCAAGGCTTCTTTCTTTTTTTTTTCGTGAACAGTACCGATGAACAGCAACTATGAACAGTACAGGTGAACAACACCTATGAACAGTATGGTGTGAACAGTAACTCGACTATTTGTTCCCTTTTTTTAATTTTTGAGTAAAAAAAAAAACACACAAAATACAAGAACAGAAAAAGTAATCAATGCAAGATATGATCGATTGAACCTGTAAGCTCCACTACCAAATGATGCAGCAACAACCCTAGAATTCCACTAAGATCACCTCTGCAACTAATCGATCCCAAGACCTCCAATCTCCAATCAAATTAGGGTTTAGTATCCCTATTCTTCACCTCCTAAACTCAAAGGATTAGGCAACAAACAATGAGGAATACAAGGAGTTGATTAATCACCACAAGTAAACAACTTGATAAGAGAAATCAATCCTAAAGAGTAAAGCCAAGAGAATCCCTCTCTTGTTTTTTATTGAATCTCTCAATCAAGAAGAACACTAAAGGTAAGCATTTAACTTCCTTAAAATCACTCAAACTTCATGTATATTCTCATGTATAATCTGATTTCAAACTTGATACATGGTTGGCTTTTAAAGAAGCCAAAAAGCAAAGGATTGAATTGAAAATACAAGCATTAAACAAGCACTAAACATCTTTTGTTTTTTTAATGCACACCAACCACACTAACACCAACCACACCAACCGCACTAGTGGGAATCTTTAGCTCCAAAGTGAATTTTCCAACCTGAAAATGAATAGTAAATGCCGGTAATGAATAGTATTTTCCGACAGTGAATAGTAATTTTCGGCAGTGAATAGTAATTTCCACTTGGTGTTGGTTTGCTCGTATCACGACCTAGGTACTTTTGATCCTCTATAAATAGAGACCTAGGAGTTCATTGTTAGACATAATATTTGAGAAATAAAAAGTTCAGTGAAGCTTGAATATTCTCACAACAAGAGAGGAGTCTCTTTGCTTTTTTTTATTTTAGGGACTTGCTAACAATTGCAGGTAGTGATATTTGCTATTGTGATTCATATTCCTTTGTGCTTTGTTTCTTTGTTGTCTAGCACCGAGAGGTTAGGAGGTGGAGGGGCTATCGCGTCCATCTGTTGCCTAGCACGGATTGTTAGGAGGTGAAGAACAACGGTGCATAAAGTGTGCACGATTGGTGATGATTTGAGATCGGGACAATCTTAGACACGAAGGTGCTTCTAGGGTCGGCTAGGTGTGTTGTCGTATCAAGCATCTTTATGAACCTGCAAAAGAAACACATCATATCTAGAAAGACAAGGGTTAAGGTTAGCTTTAAACCACGCTTCCTTGTACAGAAGTACAAACAAACTCTTCTTCTCCTTATATTCAACCCTCACTTCTCTCTCGTTTGAGCCCTTCACCACAATTTTTTTGAGGCTTCTTTTTTCTCTTTTCTTCCCTCACTGTCGGCTTCCTCTTTCCTTTCTTTCTCCTCCAATTCGACTTCTTCTTTCTTCTTCTCACTCTTATTTTTTTTTGAACTCTCCTCTCCTTTTGCAAGGCTCTCAGCCTTCCTCTCTAGCTCTCCATTGGAAGCCAATTCGGCATCCTTCTTCTTTTGCCATTCCTCCATACTCCTCTTCATATGCATTTGATCATGATACACTTCTTGTGGAGTTAATGGAGCAAGTAACACCTTCCTATCTCCCATGGTGAATGAGTACCTATTTTTGAATCCATCATGCACAACTCTCCTATCATATTGCCATGGTCTCCCTAGCAAGATATGACTTGCCCACATAGGTACAACATCACATAAATTCAAATCAGAATATTTTCCAATAGAGAAGGAAAGAAGAACCTGCTTGTTCACTTTAACTTCTCCCATGTCATTCAACCATTGACATCACACCCTCTCCTTTTTCTCTCTCTTTTTCTCTCTTTTTCTCTCCTTTTGCATGACTCTCAGTCATCCTCTCTTTCTCACCATTGGAAGCTAATTCGGCATCCTTCTTCTTTTGCCACTCCTCCACACTCCTCTTCATATGCATTTGATGTTGATACACTTCTTGTGGAGTCAATGGAGCAAGTAACACCTTCTATCTCCCATGGTGAATGAGTACCTATTTTTGAATCCATCATGCACAACTCTCCTATCATATTACCATGGTCTCCCTAGCAAGATATGACTTGCGTACATAGGTACAACATCACATAAAATCAAATCAGAATATTTTCCAATAGAGAAGGAAAGAAGAACCTGCTTGTTCACTTTAACTTCTCCCATGTCATTCAGCCATTGTAGCTAGTAGGGTTTAGGATGTCTTTGCCATTCCATCCCCATGCGTTCCACCAACTTAGAGCTCACTACATTAGTGCAGCTCCCTCCATCAATGATCAAGCTACAAACCTTGTCATTAACCAAACACCTAGTATGGAAAATATTCTCTCTTTGCTCGATCTCATCTTCCTTTGCTTGAGCATTCAAAACTCTCCTCGTGACAAATAGTTCTCTTCCCCGAAAGCTGTCTTCGGCCTCTACATTAGATTCGCCACCTACATCCTCCAACTCGGGCACATCATGTAGAGCAGGGTCGTCTTCTTCCTCCGCCTCATCAACAGAAAAGAACTCGCCACCTCGAGCAATTATCACCCTTTTGTTTGGACATTGAGATGCAATATGTCCAAGCCCTAAACACTTGAAGCACTTGATTTGCCTTGTAGGGGTAGTAGAGTTCCGCTTGTAGGATGTAGAGGAACTTGTCATGGATGTAGTAGGGGCATCTTGAAATCGGCAACCCTAGCTTTCTCCTCTCATGGCTTCTCCTGCTGCCTCCCATCCCTTACGGTCCACCTTGAATTCCAATTGGATGAATAAGAATAAGAACTCCTCGGCACTTTCTCCTTCATTTGCTTCTCTATTTTGATGGCAGTTGACAACATCTCCTCCATGTGCTCTCGAGTCAATTACTCCTTAATTGACAGCAAATTGATGGGCTTCAGTTTCAGCTCCTCTCCAATCTTGATTTTCCATCTCTTCTTGAACTTCTTGTGAGTACGAATCTTGGATATGATTCGGAAAGTGAGCTTGTTGGAATACAAAGTGAGCTTGTTGGAATACATCCAAGCTCCATGTTTGTCTCCATTGCTTCGTCCTTGGTCGCCTGGCGTGCATTAGTCTTGCCTTGGTTTGCATCATTCCCTCTCTCCTCAAAGTGATTCGTCCTCGAATCGATACTCATCATGTTCTCCAATTTAGACATTAAAGGCATAGAAAAGGAAATTAAAACCTGATGCTCCCTTTTGATTGTAATCGGCACCCCATATATAGATCCATCTTCGCCTAGGGGCGGCAATCCTTTAGGACAAGAAACATCCTGCAAAAGAAACACATCATGTCTCGACACTGCTAATTCCAATTTCTCAACCATCAGGGAACTAGCTACATTCACACAATTTCCACTATCGATGATCACACTGCATGCTTTTCCATCGACATGGCATCTGGTGTGGAAGATGTTCTCCCTCTGCTCGGTCTCATCTTCTTCCAATTGTGCACTAAAAGCTCGCCTGGTCACTAGAAGTAGTTGGTCGGATGCAGGCGCCTCTTGCACATATTGATCTTCCAATGGTGCATCTTCTTCTTCCTGAGCTTCATGTTCGATCTCGTCTTCCAAACGTCTCCGATGATCGGCTTATTCCCAAGGATCGGGTATCTCGTCCCTCTGCTGTGGCTCAGCTCGGCGCACTGGTCCCTCTGCTAATGGTGGTAAGGGCTGTTGTTGGCGTGGAGGAGGCTGTTGTTGCTGTTGTGGCAGCGGTTGCTGCCCTCTCTGTCCGGTCATGCCCGCAATTAAGCGTTTAAGCTCCTCCATGTTGTTTCTAGCTTCGCGCCGGAGCTCTGCAAATTTTTCGTCTTCGTCGAGCAACCGATGGTTGATTCGAACCAGCGCATCACTCAAGGCCCTCCATTGCAACGACTCCATTGTAATAACTTCAACCTCTCTTGCAAACAATTTGGCTATCAGATATAATCAATCAATTTCTTCCTTTTTTTTTTTATATTTGCTGCTGATGAATAGTAATGATGAACAGTAATCGACAAATTTTTTTTAAATTCGGCAGAAATAAAACAAATAACACAGAAAAATTAAAGGATAGTTGATTGATTTGATAACCTGAGCTCCGCTACCAAAATTGATACGAAAACACACCTAGCCGGTCCTAGAAGCACCTTCGTATCTAAAGTTGTCCCGATGTCAAATCACAACCAATCGTGCACTGTTCTTGCGCCGATGCTCTTCACCTCCTAACAATCCGTGTTAGACAACAGATGGACGCGAAAGCCCCACCACCTCCTAAACTCTCGGTGCTAGATAACAAAGAAACAAAGCATAAAGGATAAAACAAACAAAGAGACTCCTCTCCTTGGGCCGAGATTATTCAAGTTTAACTGAACTTTTTATTACTCAAATAGTCTGAAGAACAATGAACCCCCAGGTCTCTATTTATAGAATAACACACCTCCTCAAAGTTGGTGAACAGTAAAGTAGGTGAACAGTAACGTCGGCTCCTCCTTGAACTCCAAGTCTTGGCGCCTCCTCTCCTATTACTAGATGGACTAGGATTTAATTGAGCCCACATAACTTGGACACTAATTAAATCCTTACAATAATAAAATAAAATAAAACTAGTTTATAATTATAAATAAAATGGATATGTCGACACCTTCCTGAAGCTGGATTGATGTCGACTGGTCCCAATGTGCTCTCGAGTCAATTACTCCGTAATTGACAGCAAATTGATGGGCTTCAGTTTCAGCTCCTCTCCAATCTTGATTTTCCATCTCTTCTTGAACTTCTTGTGAGTACGAATCTTGGATATGATTCGGAAAGTGAGCTTGTTGGAATACAAAGTGAGCTTGTTGGAATACATCCTCCGTAATGCCTGGAGCCTTTGATGCAACTCCCTATAGTATGATCGGGGAACAAACCTCTTCCTTAGGATCCTCTCCAACTCCAACCAACTATCTATAGGATCCTCCCCAAGGCGCAACCTGTCACCTTCAAATCTGTCCCACCAAACCAAAGCATAATCAGTAAACTCAACCACAAGTAATCCTTTCTTCAGAATAATTGTGGCAAGCAAAGCTTACTTCCACTCTCTTCTCCCATTCGAGATAGACTTCAGGGCCTTCCTTTCCTTGGAAAGAAGAAATTTTAAGCTTGATGCTCCTAAGATCATTATCTCCACGATCTCTTCGGTCATCCCTCTCACGCCTTCCATGTCTACCATGCTCTCGGTCTTCTTGATACGAGCAAACCAACACCAAGTGGAACTCAAGAAGGTGATGACGCCATTAGCTTTCCTCAAGGACCAATCAAAAGGGCTCAATTGAAGATGATAAAGAATCGCATGCTACATTATGCTCAAGCTTGGCTCAATCAGGAATTACTAGAACATAAGTTGGACAAGTTTGGAGATGAATTTAAAGAGATTCCTAAGTTTGTGAGCATTTTGAAGGATTCAAGTCAAAAGTAGCCGTTTTTTACCGTTCAACCGAAAAGTTACTGTTCACGCTGGAAATTACTATTCACTGCCGGAAGTTACTGTTCACACGTACTGGTCATAGTTGCTGTTCATCGGTACTGTTCAAGAGAAAAAAAAAAAGAAGCCTTGCCAATTTGTGTTTGCTGGATTGGAATTGAAATTGTGGACTTGGGTGTGGAATTGCAAGTGTTAAATCTCCTTGCAGTTGTGGTTGAATTGATTGAAAAGATTGGCTGAAATTTATTCTTGTTGTCGACAATTTGGGCAGACGGCATCTATCTGAATTGTGCCTGGTTTTGGTCTCGGGTTGCAGGTTTTGTGTAGGAGGAATCTACCCGAATTTGTGTTTTGTGGTCTCAGGTTGCAAGATTTGTGTAGGAGAACCTGCTATACAAATTTTTCTGTCTTTGTTTTCTTTCTTTCCTTTTGTTTGCTTTTTGTGCCTTTTCTTGTGTTGGGTGATTATTATGTCAAAGTTACTCAACTTACCGTTATTCCATCACATACATTACCTTGTCCTTGTGTGTGATCTTTCTTCTTGTTTGTTGGAGTCATTATTTGTTCTAGAATTGTTTTTCCTTTCGTTCCTTCTTTAGGCTTTCATTGTTTCCGCTAATTAATTGTTGCAAGTTGGTTACTTGATTTTGAGATATCTAATCCTAACTTGTAAAGTTTGAATAGAATCAAGAGAGGAAAGAGGCTGAGAGTTACATCCTTTGCCAAGAGTGAACAAACACGAGTGTAAATACGTGAGGAATTGTTTTACTAACAAGTATTCGCAGGTCGATATCATGGAATATTTTAGATGTGGTAGAGGAGGTTACAGAATGGAAGCCAAGAAATCAACTCCTGTGCACTATAGATATGATGAAGATGAGTTTGATGGAGTATGGGGACTTGACAGATCTGGAGAAAGAGGAGAACGTGATAAAAGAACATATAGAAATCCAAGCTTTGATAAGAGGGAAGGTGGAGCAAATCGTATTGATAGGGATGTTGGATGCATCCAATTGAAAATTCTGCCTTTCTTTGGCAAGATTGATCCTGAAGCATACTTGGAATGGGAGAAGAGAGTAGAGAAGTTCTTTGACTATCATAACTACTCCGAAGAAAGTAAGCTAGAACTAGTTGTTGCAGAATTTAGTGGTTATGCACGTGTTTGGTGGCATCAATTTGTTTTAGAGAGAAAAAGGTATGGAGAAGAGCCTACTAGTACATGGGCTGAATTGAAGAGGATTATGAAGAAGAGATATGCGCCTAGTCATTATTTAAAAGAGCAGCAGCAAAAATTTCTAACTAGGAGACAAAAGCCGATTTCAGTTCATTATGATGACTATATGGACGACTTTTACGATAAAGAAGAAGAAGTATGGCATCGTCACCAATCTAGGAAAAGGGGAGGATGCAATGCACAAGACAAAAACTACCATAAGGAATATGCAAGAGAGGAGTATCAAACTACTAGAGTTGAACACCCTAAAGAATACATTGAAGAGAAATGCCATAAAGAATGGCTTGAAGACAATAAAAGTTCTAGTGAGAGTCTAAAAGACATGAGAGAAGCTGGTGCAAAACTTTTAAAGGCATTATAAGCTTTGGCAAAGCAAGAGGTAGAGAGGAAGGTTGAGTGCCTTGCAAAAGATGAACTAGAGAAGAAGGCTGTGAGCCTTGCAAAAAGTGAAAAAGAGAGAGAGGCAGAGAGCCTTGTGAAAGGTGAGGAAGAGAGAAAAGTTGAGAGCCTTGCAAAAGGAGAGGATGAGAGTCTTGCAAAAAGAGAGAAGAGCTCAAAAGAAAAATTTGAGGAGAAAGAAAAGAAAGAGAATGACGAGAGTGAGAGAAAAGTCTCAAAAGAAATTGTGTTAAAGGACTCAAATGAGAGAGGAGTAAAGATTTTGTTTGTACCTTTGTACAAGAAAGCTTGGTTTGAAGCTAACCTTAACCCTTGTCTTTCTAGGTGGGATGTATTTCTTTTGCAGGTTTCTAGGGATGCTTGTCCTAAAAGATTGCCGGCCCAAGGGGAAGATGGAATTATACATGTGGCGCCGATTACAATCATAAATGAGCATCAAGTTTTAAGTTCCTATTCTTTGACTTTAATGCCTAAATTGGACAACATGATGAGTGATTTATATTGTTGTTCTATTGATTATCATCCATGTAAGTTACTTGCCATGCCTATTTTTGTGGAACGAGCTAATGCTTGTTGCAAGTTGATAGATCCAGGAGGAGAATTGACACTGTTTAAGGGAGTTGAGCATCAACTCGATCACAAGCTTGGAACGCATAGTCTATTGCCAGAGATGAACGGGAAGTGGCAAATGAGTGTGGATTGCCGAGATGAACAATCATAAGTAAAGTATCAATTTCTATTGTCCAATGAATGCATGACTATATTGGTTTAATTTCGTAATGTTTATATGCATGTGTGTTTAATTAACTTTCTTGATGAATGCATATGTGCATTAATTAGGTTTGGTAATGCAAAATTTTTGATTGCATGTCAAGAGTTGTTTCTTATAGTTTGGATTCAGTTTCGTATTATATGTTTTAAAACATGCAAACTAATTCATGTTAAGTGTCTTATTGCATGCTTGATTTCTGGCAATAATATGCGTGTGGTTCTCGCAATCTCTATTGATTTCACCATATGTGATGCACATGTTCCAATCGCATTCTTTGATGCATGTGTTCCATTTGCATTACATGCAGTTAGACGATTACATATTAATTTTATGATTCTAAGGGATATTACACATGTTATTTACAAGATCCATAGACTTATGAATTTTATGGCAGGTCATTCATTTGATGATGTTTTACATGTAATCTGTTTGCAAAACGTGAAGTTGGTTATTAAATATGTTATCCACACATTGCATGGATTATTCGCAATTAGTTACTGCATATTGTTGCATGAGACTTCGAGTTGTTACTTGTTATTGGGTGTAGTACGTGTTGATGCATGTGTTTATTTCAGATTGAGTGTTGCATATGCTATGTTCGTCTTACGTTTTGATGTTTTGCATGCTGAGCCTGTCGAGATCTTAAAGGATGCAATATATGAAGAAGTTTCGTTCTATTTCACATTGTTGTCGCACGGTAATCCTAGGATATTCATGTTTGATAGAGGCCCTAAGTTCTTGGATAATTGTTTGCATGTGGCACAGAGAAAATTGGTGAGTAAATTGCTAATTCTTGCTTGTTTTCAAGCTAGTAGTGGTTTACCACTTATTTTCTGGTTAATTGTCTTACTCTTATTTTCTAAGAGGAATGCACGAGTTGATTCCGGGAGTAGAAAAATGCCATTCGATCCAGGAGTATGGGATTGGTTACTCTGTGACTTTGAAAGGGTCAATGACAGTGCCTACACGGTGGATTCGATAGGTAAGTATGGAGTTAGTATGGCCATCATCGTCCCTAATGTAACTCCTTTTGATTTTATAGGTTTTGATTCAAGGACGAATCTTTTTTAGGAAGGAGGGAATGATACGAGCAAACCAACACCAAGTGGAACTCAAGAAGGTGATGACGCCATTAGCTTTCCTCAAGGACCAGTCAAAAGGGCTCGATTGAAGATGATAAAGAATCGCATGCTACATTATGCTCAAGCTTGGGTCAATCGGGAATTACAAGAAGATAAGTTGGACAAGTTTCGAGAAGAATTTAAAGAGATTCCTAAGTTTGTGAGCATTTTGAAGGATTCAAGTCAAAAGTAGCCATTTTTCACCGTTCAACCGGAAAATTACTGTTCACACCGGAAATTACTATTCACTGCCGGAAATTACTATTCACTACCGGCGTTTACTATTCATTTTCAGGTTGGAAAATTCATTTTGGAAATAAAGACCACTAGTGTGGTTGGTATGGTTGGTGTTAGTGTGGTTGGTGTGGTTGGTGTTAGTGTGGTTGGTGTGGTTGGTGTTAGTGTGCTTGGTGTGCATTAAAGAAAACAAAAGATGTTTAGTGCTTGTACTTTCAATTCAATCCTTTGCTTTTTGGCTTCTATAAAAGCCAACCATGTATCAAGTTTGAAATCAGATTATACATGAGAATATACATGAAGTTTGAGTGATTTTAAGGAAGCTAAATGCTTACCTTTAGTGTTCTTCTTGATTGAGAGATTCAATCAAAAACAAGAGAGGGATTCTCTTGGCTTTACTCTTTAGGATTGATTTCTCTTATCAAGTGGTTTACTTGTGGTGGTTAATCAATTCCTTGTATTCCTCATTGTTTGTTGCCTAATCCTTTGAGTTTAGGAGGTGAAGAATAGGGATACTAAATCCTAGTTTGATTGGAGATTGGAGGTCTTGGGATCGATTAGTTGCAGAGGTGATCCTAGTGGAATTCTAGGGTTGTTGCTGCATCACTTCTTCATCATCTCCATCATATAATCGACCTCTTCTTGGCGGTGGTAGGTGAACTCCTCCTCCTCTCCTCAATGGTGGGGGAAGATGGTGCACTCTTGCAGCAGCAGGGCGGTTATCGTCCTCAGCATCATCATCAACATCTCGGGGCTCCTCCCTAGCTTGTTGATTTTGTAGGGGTTGGTCAACGGGTGCTTCCTCTCTTGGCACCACCCTTGCAGTAGAAAGCTCTTGAATGGATTACGCTTGTTGATCCATTCTAGCGCTCAGCTCCTGTTTCATCTCAGCAAAACGAGCATCTATTTGCTTAAAGAATCTCTCCAACATCTCCATAGATGCGGGCGTCTCCTCACCAGTATTGCTTCCTCCTGATCCAACCATGATGTAACACCTACAAGAAACTTATTAGTAATAAAAGCTCATTACGTGTATCTCTCGTGTTTGCTCTCATGGCAATTTGATGAAACACTCGCCTTTTACCTCTCTTGAAACCTCATTTTGTTTATTCTTTGGGATCCGTAAATCTTATCAAATAATAAAACAAACCTGCAACACTTCAAGAAAGAGTCAAAGATTTCCTATCAAGAAAAATAGACAATTCAACTCTAGAGGCAAAATTAACTCCTGAAAGAAAAGATAGTCACACACAAATAACAAGAAAATTTTATGTGAGGATTCTTGTAGTAATTGAACAATAAGAGACAAAAATTGCTCAATTAGAAAAGCTAAAAGAAAAAACACAACAAATAAGTAGAATCATAGAAAAATTACCCAAGTAGATACACAACAACCCGCGGAAAGTATCCAATTTTTCTGTAATAATCCAATACCAAGGCTTGCCGAATTCTCCTCTTACTCTTCTTTTCAAATTTTTTTTTTAAAAACAGGTAATATGCCCTTTGTTGATTTGCAGCAAAACATGCCAAATACTTTTAATATGCTTACACAATTAGCGCCAAACAACAATCCAAAAACGCATACACCTTCTTTTTTTTTTAAAATATATATAGCAACAACTAATGTCGGCAAACTGTATGAATATCCAAATTGAATTGGGAATTAGCCACCTCAAGCAAATCGACTACACACGTCAACCAACTCACAACGCACCTTTCTTTTTCTTTTTTTTAATAGAATAATACGACTAATGCAAATTGAAAGAGATAAGCTAACAACACAACAGGTCTATGCCGACAGCAGCAAAGATAGCAACCGAAATTTTTTTTGTTTTTTTTATATATAATTTCGGCAACACCAAAAACACAAAGAACAGAAAAAACTAAATTGCAGAAAGTAAAGGGATACATAGTTGAAATTGATACCTAGGCTCCGCTACCAAGATGATACGTCAACACTACCAGAACAAAGCTAGATAGCACCTCCAAATCAATCAGAGTCTCGAAGATCAGCAACCAATTCAACCAAATTAGGGTTTCAGCCAGTACCTCTATCACCTCAAAACAAAACAAAGTTGTTAAGCAACAATAGAGTAATAAAAGCTAGGAATCTTGAATATGCCACAAGCAATCCCTCAAATAAACAAGAAGAAATCAATTCTACTTGTAAATAACTAAGGTAATAAAAATCTCAAATTTTATTATCAAATAACAAGAATAATGTGTGTTAAATATGAACCCCAAGGGTCTTATTTATACTAATCTAATACTAAACCCTAATTGACTTGTAATTAAAATATTAAAATAAAAAAGTCCACCATCTTAAGTCAGCTGCACCTAATTAAATAGCAAGCTAGCCAAATCAACCCAAAACAAAAAGGACCCATGTCGGCTGAAATAAAGTATTATTGTTTGCCGACCTAAGTAACTAAAAGACATAAGTTCACTAAAGTAAAACTGAACCTAGCCCACGTTACCAACTAATTAAAAGGCTGCATGTGGTCAAACACGATACCACATAATTAATGGGCCACATGTGGTCAAATATTCAACTTCGATAGTGGGCTGGGAATAATTAATGGGCCACATGTCCCATGGTTGATTTCAGCCCAAGCTTGATCCCTCCAACGTATGCACATATTTAGGCATCTCCTTAAGCTCCTCTTCAAGCTTGATCTCCATCTCTTCTTGAATTTCTTGTGAGAACGAATCTTGGTCAAGGTTCGGAAAGTGGGCTTTTGAACGCGAACTTTGAGCTTGTCTTTGTCACCATGCTCCTCATTGTAGCCTTTGCATGCACCATTCTCCATGTCTCCAAGAATGCCTTGGTGATTTGCATCAACAATAATGACAAGTAATATGAGGTACATCAAAGGTAGGTGAATGCATATGCATGTTGTTCCTAGGTAGATGCTCATAAGTATTCCTTCTAGGCAAACTAGAACCTGTCTTGATTAATTTCACAGATTTATATGGTTTGTTAAAAACCACATGTCTATATAGCATACTAGAACCTATCTTATTAGTCTTCACAGATTGAAATGGTTTCTTAAAAACCACATGAGTAGTGTCAGGTTTATGTAGCATACTGGACCCTGCCTTAACAAACTGCACAGATTGATTTGGTTTGTTAAAAACCATATGAGTAGCACCTATTCCTTCTGTTTGCACTGAATGCTGCCCTAGCAAAATATTTAGATTATCTATTCCATTTGTGAACTTCTCAAGAAAATATTTTAGATCTTCAACATTCTTCTTAAGCACATCATTCTCCTTTACCAACTTGTGACACATAGCAATACTGCTAGCAATTTTCTTTTCTAGTTCATCATGAGCATTTTGCACAACAAGTTTTTCACTCGTCAAATTTTCACAGATTTTCAATGCATCAAAGTGAGCATGATCCAGTTTCTCATAAGCATTTTTGTGAGCTTTAGCATCAAATTCAAGCAAGTTGATTCGCTTCTTGTATTCTTTGTTTTTCTTAAGAACCTTTTTACAATTATCATGTATGTCACGCCCCCGCTAAGCGTGACCGGCCAGGTACCATGTGCACCCACAATGTGCCACAGGGCACCCAAAGGCCTTATACCAAACCATCCTGAAGCTTGTTGCCTCTGCCTCGCGGGTTACCAACCAAAACATAAGCGCAGCGTAAACGGAAGCAAAACCGACTATGCAAAGGCAACAAAGACATTAAAAAGTACCAAAACTCATTTATAAAAATAACTTCACTAATGTTATAAAATCGTTGCTACAAAGGGGCACTAACTCTTCCTTTACAAAAACATAACCTCCAAGTAAAAACCAATACAATTAAATAATTAATGGAATCCGACTCGACTATACCCATCGACCTATTGCCCGTACTCTCAATCTCGCACTTGTAAGACAAAGGGAGAAATGGGGGGGTGAGTATAAAACTCAGCAAGTAAATAAGCCATGCAAGAAAGTAATCACAGAATGCACACAAGGCTCGGCATGGGCAACACACAGTCAAGCAGCACATAAATGGTGCAATGCACAAGTACCGGGCACTCACGCCTCGGAACAATCCATTTCCAAACCACCGTGACCAGGCCCACGGGTAAGCCTTGTGATGTACTCTGGGCCTACTTGCATACCCCAGCAGCCCTGCACACATGCACAATCATATCCCACAGCCCCACGTACGAGGCATAACCGAATAGCCCACAAGTGCATATGGCTTGCTACCGAGGCACACACAGCGCCCTTCGTAGCACCACCCAAATCCATATACGCCAACTCCACGTTGGCCCTTTTCCATATTATGCCAACTCCACGTTGGCCCCTTCCATATACGCCAACTCCACGTTGGCCATTTTCCATAATAAGTGCACCCTTGTGCACCCAACCAACTGGCCAGTGGTACCACAATCACACACACATTCAAGATAATGCAATGCCAATCAAAATCATCACAAGTGCAATGTCAATCACAAGCACATCAAGTGCAATACCAAACATCAGCACCACAAGTGCAATGCAAGCAAGCCAACAAGGGCAGCAAGAATGCCACAAGCATACAACACAATCACATGCACCAATAGGATGCCATTGCATCACAATCATCCACAAATAACCAACAAATCCCAACTGAGCATATTTCGCCCTCAAAGTCCAGCAATGGAAAATTAGTCCAAAATGACCAGCAAGCCAAAACAACACACAATCATGCACAATAAGCATGCAAAATGGCCTTCCGCCCAACAAAGGTGCACTAGCAATCACTAGCCCGCATAACCTATTTACTTACACAACGATTAAGCTTCCTTAGGCCAATTCCCTTCCTTTGGAACCATTGGGTTCCCTTGACCTTATTCCCCTGTTACACACACACAAATACACATTATAAATCCATAAAAGCAATCATAATAACCAAAATACAATTCAAGCACACAATACTCATCTTTCCCCAATTTGGGCAGAAACTGTCCTGCACCAGCAGCAACTTAAACCCGAAATAAACCGAACCTATAGGCATAACAAGCCTTGGCCATCAACCTAAAAGTTTTAGCCCTTCCTCTTAGCTTTCTAGAGCCACCAATAATACCAAATTCCAAGCTTTCTAACTCCAGTTATGGCTCCTACAATAACTCGGGGTCAAGCAGCCGGTCTGCTGCCGAATAGTGAATTTTGGGAGCCCATAACTCTCTCCGTTCAGCTCTAAAATCACCCCAACCGGTTCCCAATTAAAGCTATGGAAGTTAGCTAACTCTGGGCTTTGGTTTCACTCAATTCCAACCGGTAGTTTTGTCGGAATCCTCCTTTTAGTGGCCAGGGGTCTGTCTGGCCGAGAGCAAAACCCCTAGGCTCACTTTCCTCCTTTCCCCTCTTTTCTCTCCTTCTCTCTCCCTCTCTATCCTTAGCCACGAATTTGGTCTGATCAAAATGGTAAGAGGTGCCTGGTTTCACCCCTTAAGTGATGGTAAGTAGGTGACTAAGCACCTACTTGCCACACTTGCCAACTTGGTGCCACCTCGAGCTTAATTGTGGCCAATTGGCCCGTGCCACACAAGCTGCTACCTTGCACACCCAAAGTCTCCAGCAACATATCTCCGCGCCACATGTCGAACTCCGATTGGTCGATTTGGAAATTTACACATTTACCCTTATCGAGCCCAATTGTGCACCGACGGGCACACCAATGCCCCGATTGTGCACCATTTCGCACCAAATCGAGCCAATCGATAATCCCTTGGCCAATTGTGCCTCTAATGTGCCTATTACACCAAGTAAATACATTCCAATCATTAACCATCATTTATTGGCCAATCAAGCAAGCCGGGCACTCGGTACACCAAAATAGGCCAGTTGTGCATCGGGTCACTACAAACCTATGTGTGTGCTCTAAGGCAATCCAATGCTCACCATTGCCCTCAATCCGACACTAATTTATATTATCGTGCCCAAAACCCGCACTAACTTGTACACCACGAATGTTATCATCGCCTATCGATTTCCTGACATAGGAACCAACAATCACGAACATCCCCAATAAACGTGTTACACCCAACTCTTGTAATGTTGGCATCCCACTATACTCTAGGGTGTACTTAGGGGTATCACAGTACCCCCTCCTTCGGAAAAATTTCGTCCTCGAAATCTGAATATTAACATAACCTCAAAGATAACATCGATCTTTCCGTATAACTCTTAATCAACCTTAAATATTCTCATAAGCGATTGCTTTACTCCATATTTCATTCTTCCTCTATCTTTAGTAAACATCTCAACTAGTGTTTCCATAACTTAGATACTCCAAATAACATGTCTAGTTCACCAATATAAATGTAATACTTCCTTATTGTCCCATCTCACTCTAACCCGTGTCTCAGACCTTAATAACCAAATCATAGTCTCTTGGATTATTGTTCTGCTCACAGTCCGTACACCCACTTTAACATTGCTAGTAGTGCCTACCTCTTATTCACTCCACTATGGTGCACCAATAGCACACTACTGTGCCAATGGGTCAACAAAACCAATTACCCCAACCGGACCACAAATGCGTTACCCGCACATTGGTGCTCACTGGTGCGCCAATCGCACCAACTAAGCCACCAAAATATCCCACTCAAGCCAATTGCATACCAAATGAGCCAATCATACTTCCGCTGCGCAACTCCGCTTAAACCTCAACATCTAAACTTAGTATCATCTCCCAAACATTACCATCCTCAAGTGTTTCCATTAACAAAAGATATGATCAATTTCCTTTCAATTTCTGGTAATAACTCCCAAAAGTATGCATCAATATACCTCCTCAGAAGTTAACACTTCATAATCTAACTCCAAATAATCAAGACTAACCCTAAATAATCATGGGGTTCAATTATTCTTTAGTTACGAACCCTATTCTGAAACTTGGCATTCTCGACCAACTCCTTCAAACCTTACTCATCCTTAGGTTACCCGACGCTATCTACTACCCCAACGCTATCTACTACCCTTAACTTGCTAGTATTGAGTTAAGGCTCCCAAAATACAAAGCCACTCCATACTTAGACATCATTCTTCTAAAGCACTTTCCGCCTATACCTCAATTCTTCCTTTAGTTCAAAAACTATCCCAATCCTTCACATGACATACTCCACCATCCTTTACACATCTTTAAATCCATAAAACCATTACTTACTTCCTTTAGTACCATATTCCTAATTGTTCCACACCAACATAACCGGCCCGCGAGTTTCCAAAGCAACACATCAAGCAAACATGAAAACACAGAAACACATAAAACACAAACAATGCATATTGAACACAAACCTCTCACCAAACCCAACTTCTAACTCGATGGGTATTAGCCAACAAGACTGAACAACCTATGCCCCTTTAGCAAAATTATAAAACCAAGCCTCCTTACCAATTCGGTCACACCCATATGACAGAATCAACATTAGACACCTATCCCTTTTATAAAAACATGCTCCGCTACCATAACTGTCACGCCCCCGCTAAGCGTGACCGGCCAGGTACCATGTGCACCCACAATGTGCATATGGCCTGCTACCGAGGCACACACAGCGCCCTTCGTAGCACCACCCAAATCCATATACGCCAACTCCACGTTGGCCCTTTTCCATATTATGCCAACTCCACGTTGGCCCCTTCCATATACGCCAACTCCACGTTGGCCATTTTCCATAATAAGTGCACCCTTGTGCACCCAACCAACTGGCCAGTGGTACCACAATCACACACGCATTCAAGATAATGCAATGCCAATCAAAATCATCACAAGTGCAATGTCAATCACAAGCACATCAAGTGCAATACCAAACATCAGCACCACAAGTGCAATGCAAACAAGCCAACAAGGGCAGCAAGAATGCCACAAGCATACAACACAATCACATGCACCAATAGGATGCCATTGCATCACAATCATCCACAAATAACCAACAAATCCCAACTGAGCATATTTCGCCCTCAAAGTCCAGCAATGGAAAATTAGTCCAAAATGACCAGCAAGCCAAAACAACACACAATCATGCACAATAAGCATGCAAAATGGCCTTCCGCCCAACAAAGGTGCACTAGCAATCACTAGCCCGCATAACCTATTTACTTACACAACGATTAAGCTTCCTTAGGCCAATTCCCTTCCTTTGGAACCATTGGGTTCCCTTGACCTTATTCCCCTGTTACACACACACAAATACACATTATAAATCCATAAAAGCAATCATAATAACCAAAATACAATTCAAGCACACAATACTCATCTTTCCCCAATTTGGGCAGAAACTGTCCTGCACCAGCAGCAACTTAAACCCGAAATAAACCGACCTATAGGCATAACAAGCCTTGGCCATCAACATAAAAGTTGTAGCCCTGCCTCTTAGCTTTCTAGAGCCACCAATAATACCAAATTCCAAGCTTTCTAACTCCAGTTATGGCTGCTACAATAACTCGGGGTCAAGCAGCCGGTCTGCTGCCGAACAGTGAACTTTGGGAGCCCATAACTCTCTCAGTTCAGCTCTAAAATCAACCGAACCGGTTCCCAATTAAAGCTATGGAAGTTAGATAACTCTGGGCTTTGGTTTCACTCAATTCCAACCGGTAGTTTTGCCAGAATCCTCCTTTTAGTGGCCAGGGGTCTGTCTGGCCGAGAGCAGAACCCCAAGGCTCACTTTCCTCCTTTCCCCTCTTTTCTCTCCTTCTCTCTCCCTCTCTATCCTTAGCCACGAATTTGGTCTGATCAAAATGGTAAGAGGTGCCTGGTTTCACCCCTTAAGTGATGGTAAGTAGGTGACTAAGCACCTACTTGCCACACTTGCCAACTTGGTGCCACCTCGAGCTTAATTGTGGCCAATTGGCCCGTGCCACACAAGCTGCTAGCTTGCACACCCAAAGTCTCCAGCAACATATCTCCGAGCCACATGTCGAACTCCGATTGATCGATTTGGCAATTTACACATTTACCCTTATCGAGCCCAATTGTGCACCGACGGGCACACCAATGCCCCGATTGTGCACCATTTTCGCACCAAATCGAGCCAATCGATAATCCCTTGGCCAATTGTGCCTCTAATGTGCCTATTACACCAAGTAAATACATTCCAATCATTAACCATCATTTATTGGCCAATCAAGCAAGCCGGGCACTCGGTACACCAAAATAGGCCAGTTGTGCCATCGGGTCACTACAAACCTATGTGTGTGCTCTAAGGCAATCCAATGCTCACCATTGCCCTCAATCCGACACTAATTTATATTATTGTGCCCAAAACCCGCACTAACTTGTACACCACGAATGTTATCATCGCCTATCGATTTCCTGACATAGGAACCAACAATCATGAACATCCCCAATAAACGTGTTACACCCAACTCTTGTAATGTTGGCATCCCACTATACTCTAGGGTGTACTTAGGGGTATCACAATGTAAGTCACAAAAAGCATCTTGTATTTACTCAAGAGTGCATTCAATAAGAACATTTACCTCAGATTTTTCATGTGCCATGAAGCATAAATTTGTCGCCTCCTTTATGTCTGAATCACTTGAAGAATCCGAATCATCCCAAGTAACCATATTTCCCTCTGGTTTTGGAAGAACCATATCTCCGCTTCCATTGATATGTGCATCCAGACTTGATATGTATTGGTCGGTTATATTCAAAGCACACCAAAGGATCCTTCTTAGATTCATCAATCTTTACTTCCTTAGGATTCCTTCCTTTGGATTGCCTCTTCAATTTGAGATATCATGCAACCTTCGTAGAAAGAAGAGCCACATCGGGATCACTTTTGACATCACTTGGTTCCTGCACCTTCAAAGCCACATCCTTCTTTTTAGGTTCTCTTTCTTCAAGCTTAGAAACATGGACAATCAGCTTGCCAATCAACTCATCGTAAGAGAGTAGGTTCAATTTTTCAGCCTCTTCAATGGCTGTATCTTTCGGTTCCCACTCTTTGGGAAGTGATCTCAAAATCTTTGCAACTTTCTCCCTATGAGTAATTACTTTTCCAAGTGTAGAAAGGTTGTTGCAGAGAATGGTGAAGCGAGTATCCATCATCTGGATGGTTTCACCAGGAACCATCTAGAATAGCTCATAGTCTCTCATCAAGCGGCTTATCTGTGCCTTTGTGAGTGACACACAAGAGTCTCCAGAATTCATGTGTAGTTTCATAGGATCTAACTCTCTGAAACTCACTTTCACCGACTCCATATAAAAGAGCATTTTTGGCTTGAGCATTAAGCTTGCTCTCCTCATTTCCTCTTTTGTCCAAAATTGCATATCCCTCATAAATCTGTTGTAGGGATTCTGCATAGTATGCCACACTTTCAAATCCATTCCTTCAAGAAAGATCTTCATCCTAAACTTCCAATAGTTATAGTTTGGCCCATAAAAGTAGAGTGCCTTGTTGATGCTTGTACCCTAAAAAACCAAAAACTTTGTCTCTAGATTCTACTCCTTCGCACTGAGAACGAAGCGTCGCTACCAATTGTTGTTCTAAAAGTGCCTAAGAGGGGAGGGGTGAATAGGGCTTTAAGCTTTTTCGGGTTAGAAAAGATATGGTTTTTCTGAAACAACGCGTTTGATAGTGGATGTGTGACTTAGACAAAGAACAAGAAGGAGATAGGGAAGGAAAGTGAACACATGGAATTTTAGAGTGGTTCCCCCTCACCATGTACCTCCACTACCTAAAGGATCCTCCTTTAGGATTTCAAACACTCACTATCATTAGGTTTTTGTGGCTTCAACCTTAACTTTTACTATTCACTACCGAAAATTACTATTCACTGCCGGCATTTACTATTCATTTTCAGGTTGGAAAATTCACTTTGTAGCTAAAGATTCCCACTAGTGTGGTTGGTGAGGTTGGTGTTAGTGTGGTTGGTGTGCATTAAAGAAAACAAAAGATGTTTAGTGCTTGTATTTTCAATTCAATCCTTTGCTTTTTGCCTTCTATAAATGCCAACCATGTATCAAATTTGAAATCAGAATATACATGAGAATATACATGAAGTTTGAGTGATTTTAAGGAAGCTAAATGCTTACCTTTAGTGTTCTTCTTGATTGAGAGATTCAATAAAAACCAAGAGAGGGATTGATACGACAACACACCTAGCCGGTCCTAGAAGCACCTTCGTATCTAAAGTTGTCCCGATCTCAAATCACAACCAATCGTGCACTGTTCTTGCGCCGATGCTCTTCACCTCCTAACAATCCGTGTTAGACAACAGATGGACGCGAAAGCCCCTCCACCTCCTAAACTCTCGGTGCTAGACAACAAGGAAACAAAGCACAAAGGATAAAACAGACAAAGAGACTCCTCTCTTTGGGCCGAGATTATTCAAGTTTAACTGAACTTTTTATTACTCAAATAATCTGTCTAACAATGAACCCCAAGGGTTCTATTTATAGGAGAACACACCTCCACAAAGTCGGTGAACAGTAACGTCGGTGAACAGTAGCGTCGGCTCCTCCTTGAACTCCAAGTCTTGGCGCCTCCTCTTCTATTACTAGATGGACTAGGATTTAATTGAGCCCACATAACTTGGACACTAATTAAATCCTTACAATAATAAAATAAAATAAAACTAGTCTATAATTAATAAAAATAAAATAGATATGTCGACACCTTCCTGAAGGTGGATTGATGTCGACTAGGCCCAATGTGCTCTCGAGTCAATTACTCCTTAATTGACAGCAAATTGATGGGCTTCAGTTTCAGCTGCTCTCCATTCTTGATTTTCCATCTCTTCTTGAACTTCTTGTGAGTACGAATCTTGGATATGATTCGGAAAGTGAGCTTGTTGGAATACAAAGTGAGCTTGTTGCAATACATCCAAGCTCCATGTTTGTCGCCATTGTTTCCTTCATGGTTGCCTTGGTGTGCATCATTCCTCGAACCTCTAAGCTTGCCTCCATTTGCATCATATCCATAAACAATTTCAAACGGCGAATAACCCGTAGAAGAATGAATGCTCCTGTTATAAGCAAGCTCGACCAAAGGCAAACACTCTCCCCAAGTCTTCAAATTTCGGCCCACAACAGCACGTAACAAAGATCCCAGCGTCCGGTTCACCACTTCAGTCTGGCCCTCCGTTTGAGGATGACAAGTCGTCGAGAACAACAACTTGGTCCCCAACTTACTACATAACATACGCCAGAAGTGACTGAGGAACTTAGAATCCCTATCCCAAACAATGGTCTTAGGAATGCCATGCAAGCGTACTACATCCCTAAAGATCAAGTCAGCAACATGCGATGCATCATCTGTTTTGTGACAAGCAATAAAATGTGCCATCTTGCTAAACCTGTCAACAACAACGAACACACTGTCGTGTCCCCGCTTGGTCCGAGGTAACCCAATAACAAAGTCCATAGATAAGTCAGTCCAAGGACTATCCGGAACAGGCAATGGCGTGTACAACCCATGAGGTTGCACTCTAGATTTTGCCTGTCTGCATGTAACACAACCTACACAAACTTGCTCAACGTCCTTCTTCATATATGGCCAATAAAAATGCTCATGCAAGATGTCAAGCGTCATAGCAACGCCAAAGTGTCCCATCAAACCTCCATTATGAGACTCCCTAACAAGCAATTCTCTCATCGAACAAGCTGGGATGCAAAGTTTTTGTTCTTTAAACAAATATCCTGCATCAATGTAAAACTTACCGAACCCAGCATGTTTACAAGCAGTATAGATTGATGCAAAATCTTGATCATCCTCGTATAAGTCTTTAATATGCTCAAATCCCGTTCATTTCGAACTAAGAGAAGTGATAAGAGCATACCTCCATGATAATGCATCTGCTATGAGATTATCCTTACCTTGCTTATACTTCACCATGTAGGGAAAGGTCTCGATGAACTCGAGCCATTTAGCATGTCTCCTATTCAATTTACCTTGGCCCTTTAGATGCTTCAAACTTTCATGATCGGTGTGGATCACGAACTCTTTGGGCCATAGGTAATGCTGCCACGTTTGCAAAGCCCGTACAAGTGCATACAGTTCTTTATCATATGTCGAATAGTTTAACTGTGCACCCTTCAATTTTTCACTGAAATAAGCAATGGGCCTCTTCTCCTGCAAAAGAACAGCTCCTATGCCTATACCAGAGGCATCACATTCAATCTTAAAAGTTGAGTTAAAATCAGGCAATTTAAGAATAGGAGCGGTACTTAGCTTATCCTTCAAAGCATTAAAGGCGTCTTCTTGCTCCTGTCCCTATTTAAACCCAATTTCCTTTTTCACAATCTCATTCAAAGGTGCGGCAATTGTGCTAAAATCTTTCACAAACCTTCGGTAAAAGCTAGCAAGCCCGTGAAACGACCTTACCTGTGAGACTGTTGTAGGAGTCGGCCACTCCCTTATGGCTTGTACCTTTTCTTGGTCGACTTCAATTCCCCTGGAACTCACCACATAACCAAGAAAAATGATGCTATCCATGCAGAATGTACACTTCTTCAACTTAGCAAATAGTTTTTCAGCCCTAAGAGCCTCCAAGACTAATATAAGGTGTTCAATATGCTCATGTTCACTTCTGCTATAGATAAAGATGTCGTCAAAGTACACAACTACGAATTTTCCGATGAAGGCTCTCAAGACATGATTCATCAACCGCATAAATGTGCTAGGAGCATTAGTCAAACCAAACAGTATTACCAACCATTCACACAATCCAAATTTAGTTTTGAATGCAGTTTTCCACTCATCACCTATGTTCATACGAATCTAATGATATCCACTCATGAGATCAATCTTCAAAAATATGCATGCACCATATAACTCATCTAGCATATCATTAAGTCGAGGGATAGGATGGCGATACCTAACTGTTATTTTGTTGATGGCGCGACAATCAACGCACATACGCCATGTACCATCCTTCTTGGGTACTAGAATCATTGGTACGGCACAAGGACTCAAACTCTCCCGTACCAACCCTTTTGTAATTAACTCGTCGACTTGCTTCTGAATTTCTTTGGTCTCCTCGGGGTTAGCCCCATATGCTGGCCGATTTGGGATTTGTGCTCCAGGAACAAAATCAATTTGATCCTTTATGCCCCGAATAGGCGGCAATTCTTTTGGTAACTCTTCTGGAAACACATCCCAAAAATCCTGCAAAACGGAAACAACAGAACTGGCAATGTCGGGATTAAGGTCTTTGTCAGAAAAATAAGCTCCCTTGTATAAGAGCACTAAAATATCCTTCTTTCTCGCACATGCCACTCGAAAATCCCTAATAGTCGCATAGAAGTTCTGTTTCTTTTTCCCCTCTGTTTTGTCCAAGTCGACAATAGCTCTCTGTTTTTCTCCCTCAGTGTCAACTTCATTCGCCTGCTTTTCTTTTGGATAGTCCTCCGCTATCCTCTCATGCTCACCATGTTGTTGCAGCTTGGCTGCCTTTTCTTGCTTCATTGCCTCAACACTCTTCTCCAAGTGCTTCTGATCATAATACACTTGTTGTGGAGACAATGGAGCTAACATGAATTTCTGCTCACCCATGGAGAAAGAGTACCGATTCTTGTAGCCGTCATGCCATACTCGCCTGTCATACTGCCATGGTCTTCCAAGTAAAATGTGACAAGCATGCGTGGGTATAACATCACATAGTACCTTGTCAGAATAATTACCAATGGTCGTAGTAACAAGAACCTATTTCGTCACCTTGATCTCACCCATGTCATTCAACCATTGCAGCTTATATGGATTGGGATGCTTCGAAATGGCCAATCCCAATTTCTCCACCATCAAGGTGCTGGCTACATTCGTACAACTCCCACTGTCAATGATCACACTACAAGCTTTGCCATCGAGATGGCATCTGGTGTGGAAGATGTTTTCCCTCTACTCGGTCTCATCCTCTTTCAACTGTGCACTAAGAGCTCGCCTAGTCACTAGAAGTAATGGATCAGTTGCTGGCGCCTCTTGTACATATCGGTCTTCCACTGGTACATTTTAGCTCGGGCATATTGGCATATGGATCGGTTTCTTCATCATCCGAATAAAGCTCTCCCTCTCGAACATAGATCACTTTCTTGTTCGGACATTGAGAAGCAATGTGTCCAATACCTGCGCACTTGAAGCACTTCACATCCCGATGCTTAGTTGTGGAGGAAGAAGTGGTCGATTGGCTCGCCTTTGGGGTGATTTTATAATCGGCCAACCTAGTCTTCTCCTCTCTCGGTTTCTCTTCTCGGTTGTACCTTCGTGGATTCCAGTTGGACGAACTGGAAGTGACATAAGGACCCCTGTAACCCCTGTTTTGCAACTGTTTTTCCACCATGACTGCATTCTTGACAAGTTCTAGAATGTCTAGATTGTGTTGCAGCTCCACGACATTGGCAATCTCCGGCTTCATCCCAGCAAGAAATCGCACCATTGTCGCTTGGGGATCCTCTTCTACATTCGCCTGAAGCATCAGTGCTTTCATCTCCTGGTAGTACTCGTCAATACTACGTGTACCTTGCCTTAATGTTTGCAGCTTCTTGTGCAACTCGATGTAGTAATAGCTCGGAACGTATCTTTTCCTCATGATGCCTTTTAATTCAGCCCACGTTTGGGGAGGTCCTTGTCCTGCACGACGCCTATCCAACAAAAACTTGTTCCACCACTTAAGAGCATAGTCAGTGAATTCAAGAGTTGCTAAGTTATTCTTCTTTTCCATGGAAAATTGATAACAGATGAAAATCATATCAACTCGCTGCTCCCATTCGATGTAAGCGTCTGCTTGTCCTCTTCCCTGAAAAGAAGGTATCTTGATCTTGATGTTGTTCATGTTGTTATCGGTATTGTGGTATGGCTCCCAATCATTGTTCCTCCCATAATACCGATTCTGATATACTCCTCTTCCTCTCGGCACTCTGCCACCTCGCCCATATTCTTGGTAACGTGGCTGCCACTCATCCTCTGCCCACACTTCATCCTCAAACTCGCCTTCCAAACGTCTCCAAGGTTCAGCTTGTTCCCGGGGTTTGGGCTTCTCACCCCTTCGTTGCGGTCCCTCTGCTATTGGCGGGTCTTGCTGCTGTTGGCGTGGAGGAGGCTGCTGCTGCTGTTGTTGTCGTGGTGGTTGCTGCTGCTCCCTCTCGACGACCAAGCTTGCAAGCATGCGCTTCAGCTCCGCCATGTCGTTGTCTTGTTTGCACCTATACTCGGCAAGCTCATCAGATTTATCGAGCAACTGGTTGTTGAGATGGAGAACCTCATCCGGCAATGGTCTCCATTGTAAAGACTCTCCTTGTCCGTCTTGCTTGCTGCTCTCCGAGTTCTGGCTGTTTGGTGACTGCGACATTGTCTTGAGCTAATAACCTCAACTACTCTTGCAAACAATTCTCGGTTATCAAATACTTTATTTCTATCTCTTTCTTTCTATTATTTTTTTTTTTAAAATAATTGTGGCAGAATAATAATCAACAGAAAAATAAAAGGATAGTTGATTGATTTGATAACCTGAGCTCCGCTACAAAAATTGATACGACAACACACCTAGCCGGTCCTAGAAGCACCTTCGTATCTATAGTTGTCCCGATCTCAAATCACAACCAATCGTGCACTGTTCTTGCGCCGATGCTCTTCACCTCCTAACAATCCGTGTTAGGCAACAGATGGATGCGAAAGCCCCTCCACCTCCTAAACTCTCGGTGCTAGACAGCAAAGAAACAAAGCACAAAGGATAAAACAAACAAAGAGACTCCTCTCTTTGGGCTGAGATTATTCAAGTTTAACTGAACTTTTTAATACTCAAATAATCTAAACAACAAAGAACCCCAAGGGTTCTATTTATAGGAGAACACACCTCCTCAAAGTCAGTGAACAGTAACCTTGGTGAACAGTAAAGCCGGTGAACAGTAACGTCGGTGAACAGTAAGTCAGTGAACAGTACGTCGGCTCCTCCTTGAACTCCAAGTCTTGGCACCTCCTCTCCTATTACTAGATGGACTAGGATTTAATTGAGCTCACATAACTTGGACACTAATTAAATCCTTACATTAATAAAAATAAAATAAAACTAGTCGATTATAATTTTACAACTATAATTAATAAAATGGATATGTCGACACCTCCTTGAAGGTGGATTGATGTCGACTGGGCCCGAATGTGCTCTTGAGTCAACTACTCCTTAATTGACAGTAAATTTGATACGGCAACACTACCAGAACAATTCAACCAAAAGCTTTGGAGATTACCTCTATCACCTTAAAACACAACAAAGGCGTTAAGCAACAATAGAGTAATAAATACAAGGAATCTTGTAAACGCCACAAGCAATTCAATTACATGATAAGTAAACACAATCCCTAAAATAAACAAGAAGAAATCAATTCTACTTGCAAATAACCAAGGTAATAAAAACCTCAAACTTTTATTCTCAAATCTCAATGTGTCTAACAATGAACCCCAAGGGTTCTATTTATAGGAGAACACAGCTCCTCAACTTCGGTGAACAGTAACGTCGGCTCCTCCTTGAACTCCAAGTCTTGGCGCCGCCTCTCTATGGCTGCATGAATTTAGTCAACTCAAATTAACCGATTAATTAAATAATCAACCCAACGTTGTTTTCGGACCAAGCTTGAATCCGATAAACTGTGCACATAAGTAGGCTTCTCCGTATGCTCCTCTCTAAGCTTGATTTCCATCTCTTCTTGAATTTCTTGTGGATACGAATCTTGAACATGATTCTAAAGGTGAGCTTGTGTGACGAACTTCGAGCTTGTTAGAATACATCCAAGTTCCATCCTTGTCGTTATTGCTCCCTCCATAGTCGCCATGGCATGCATCATTCTTCAACTTTCCAAATTCGCCTAGGTGACTTGCACCATTCCCTCCCTCCTCAAAATGATTCGCCCTCGAATCGATACCTACAAAATCAATAGGAGGAAATTCAACAACATCGAAAGTAGTATGAACACTATGCTCACCTTGCGAACCAAGCGTTATGCGCAGAGGATCAAGCTTGACATGCTTAGCTTCTCCTCCCGGATCAAGCAACATACTCCTAGAAATCTTTTGTTCCTTCCTAACGAGTAACTCAAAAGTATGCACAACAAGTAATTTATGTGGATGATAATCAATAAAATAAGAACTAAAATTACTCATCATGTTATCCAATTTAGGCATTAACGTCATAGAAAAGGAACTTAAAACCTGATGCTCCCTTTTGATTGTAATCGGCGCCCCATGTATAGATCTATCTTCCACTAGGGCCGGCAATCTTTTAGGACAAGCATCCCTAGGAACCTGCAAAAGAAACACATCACATCTAGAAAGACAAGGGTTAAGGTTAGCTTTAAACCAAGCTTCCTTGTATAAGAGCACAAACAAACTCTTCTTTTCCTCATATTCAACCCTCACTTCTCTCTCATTTGAGCCTTTTAACACAATTTCTTTTGAGGCTTCTTTTATCTCTTTTCTTCTCTCACTCTCGGATTCTTCTTTCTTTTCTTCTCTTTTATTTTCTTTTGAACTCTCCTCTCCTTTTGCAAGGCTCTCAGCCTTCCTCTCTAGCTCACTAGTGTTACAAGATTCGGCCTCTTTCTCCTTTTGCCATGCTTCCACTTGACTTTTAACATGCAATTGATCCCCTTCAACTTCCTTTGAAGGCAAGGGTGCAAGTGAAACTCTCCTTTCTCCCATGGTAAAAGAATACCTATTCTTGAACCCATCATGCATAACTCTTCTATCATATTGCCATGGTCTCCCAAGCAATATATGGCATGTATCCATAGGCACAACATCACACAACACTTGGTCAAAATAACGGCCAATAGAAAAAGAAACAAGGACTTGTTTGGTTACCTCAATTTCTCCCATGCCATTCGTCCTTTGTAGGCGATAGGATCTAGGATGCTCCAAACACTCCAATCCTAAATTCCGGAAATTCTTCCTTAGGTACTTTTCCATAGTCAAAATGCACAGGATTCGGATTCCTAGCCTTTTGCATCCTCGTTGCACTATTAGCTGAAGTCTCTCTATGCCAATCATCATTGTAATACTCTTCAAGGCTCTTGGAATCTTGGTGCAATGTCTGGTGCTTTTGAGGCAGCTCCCTATAGTAATAAGCAGGAACAATTCTCTTCCTCATAATTTTTTTCATCTCAGTCCAAGTGTCGATAGGTTCCTCATAATTGTACCTCCTGTCTAACATAAAGTTGTTCCACCAAACCAAAGCATAGTCAGTAAACTCATCAACCGCCAATTTTACCTTCTTTGCCTCAGTGTAGCTATGGCAATCAAATATCATCTCCACTCTTTTCTCCCACTTCAAATAAGCTTCTGGATCATTTTTGCCTTGAAAAGAGGAAATCTTCATCTTGATGTCTCTAGTATACATATCAGTTCGATCAACATATCGACCTCCATAGGCTCCTCTATCGTATCTCGAATATTCCATGATGTTAACCTGCAAGAAAGTGTTAGTAGAAAATAATTCCTCACCACTCTCTCACGTGTTTACACTCCTTTTGTGTTCTCTCGTGTTTACACTCAATGGCAATATATATAACACTCGCCTTTTTCCTCTCTTGAATTTTCACTTTGTTTATTCTTTGGGATAAGTAAATCATATCAAATAATAAGCAAACCTGCAAGACTTCAAGAAAGAGTCAAAGATGTCCTATCAAGAAAATAGACAATTCAACTCTAGAGGCAAAATTAACTCCGGAAAGAAAAGATAGTCACACACTAGGAACAAGTAAATTGTATGTGTTGATTCTTGTAGTAATTGAACAATAAGAGAAAAAGAATGCTCAATTAGAAAAGCTGAAATAAATCAAGACAAAATAAGCAGAAAGAAAGAAAAATTACCCAACTAGATATCCTAACAATCAACCCGCGGAAAGTATCCCAACAAGTCAAGAATTTTCTGCAATCAATGATCTCCTTGCCGAAATCTCAAACCTTAAATTTTTTTTTTGATAATATAGTCCTGATGATGTCGACTAAACAAAAAGCAATAGTCTCTTTTTTTTTTTTATAATAGTGCTAGACTAAGTCGGCTGAACAGCAAACGCAAAAACCACAATTTTTTTTTTTTATAGTTGTAAGTCGACAACTCACAAAGACAGCAAATTGAATAGTAAGGTACAATGACAACACACCAACTAAGTTGACAGCACACACAACCGAAACTTTTTTTTTGTTTTTTTTTGTCGTGAACAGTAAAACCAATGAACAGTACTGTGAACAGTAACTCAAAACTTTTTTTTTTTAAATATAAATTTCGGCAACACAAAGAACACAAAAAATAGAAAACTAAATTGCAGAAAAGTAAAGGGATGCGTAGTTGAAATTGGTACCTAGGCCTCGCTACCAAGATGATACGGCAACACTACCGGAACAAACTTAGATAGCACCTCCGATTCAATCGAGTCACCAAGATCAGAAATCAATTCAACCAAAAGCTTTAGAGATTACCTCTATCACCTCAAAATACAACAAAGGCGTTAAGCAACAATAGAGTAATAAACACAAGGAATCTTGTAAACGCCACAAGCAATTCAATTACTTGATAAGTAAATACAATCCCTAAAATAAACAAGAAGAAATCAATTCTACTTGCAAATAACCAAGGTAATAAAAACCTCAAACTTTTATTCTCAAATCTCAATGTGTCTAACAATGAACCCCAAGGGTTCTATTTATAGGAGAACACACCTCCTCAACTTCGGTGAACAGTAACGTCGGCTCCTCCTTGAACTCCAAGTCTTGGCGCCGCCTCTCTATGGCTGCATGAATTTAGTCAACTCAAATTAACCGATTAATTAAATAATCAACACAACGTTGTTTTCGGACCAAGCTTGAATCCGATAAACTGTGCACATAAGTAGGCTTCTCCGTATGCTCCTCTCCAAGCTTGATTTCCATCTCTTCTTGAATTTCTTGTGGGTACGAATCTTGGACATGATTCTAAAGGTGAGCTTGTGATGATGAACTTCGAGCTTGTTAGAGTACATCCAAGTTCCATGCTTGTTGTTATTGCTCCCTCCATAGTCGCCTTGGCATGCATCATTCTTCAACTTTCCAAATTCGCCTAGGTGAGTTGCATCAAAATTGATGGGCTTCAGTTTCAGTTCCTCTCCAAGCTCATTTACCCGATCCTCCTGTAACTCAAGATTGAGCAATGCTTGCACATGTTGTTGCAGTTGAGTTTTAATCTGTTTGGATCGAGCCGTGTTATTGGACCTGTGGGTAAGCTCAACTCGCCATCTCGAGTGTCCGCATCTATGTCCGCATCAGTGATTCTCTTGGCTTTACTCTTTAGGATTGATTTCTCTTATCAAGTGGTTTACTTGTGGTGATTAATCAATTCCTTGTATTCCTCATTGTTTGTTGCCTAATCCTTTTAGGAGGTGAAGAATAGGGATACTAAACCCCAGTTTGATTGGAGATTGGAGGTCTTGGGATCAATTAGTTGCAGAGGTGATCCTAGTGGAATTCTAGGGTTGTTGCTGCATCATTTGGTAGCGGAGCTTACAGGTTCAATCAATCATATCTTGTATTGATTACTTTTTCTGTTCTTGTGTTTTGTGTTTTTTTTTATTCAAAAATTAAAAAAAAGGAAAAAATAGCCGAGTTACTGTTCACACCATACTATTTATAGTTACTGTTCACCCGTAATGTTCATAGTTGCTGTTCATCGGTACTGTTCACGGGAAAAGATAAAAGAAAGAAGCCTCGCCAATTTGTGTTTGCTGGATTGGAATTGAAATTGTGAACTTGGGTGTGGAATTGCAAGTGTTAAATCTCCATGCAGTTGTGGTTGAATTGGTTGAAAAGATTGGCTGAAATTGTAGAAATTTATTCTTGTTGTCGACAATTTAGGCAGAAGGCATCTATCCGAATTGTGCCTGGTTTTGGTCTCGGGTTGCAGGTTTTGTGTAGGAGGAATCTACCCGAATTTGTGTTTTGTGGTCTCAGGTTGCAGGAATTGTGTAGGATCCTGCTATACAAATTTTTCTGTCTTTGTTTTCTTTCTTTCCTTTTGTTTGCTTTTTGTGCCTTTTCTTGTGTTGGGTGATTATTGTGTCGTAGTTACTCAACTTACCGTTATTCCATCACATACATTACCTTGTCCTTGTATGTGTTCTTTCTTCTTGTTTGTTGGAGTCATTATTTGTTCTAGAATTTTTTTTCCTTTCGTTCCTTCTTTAGGCTTTCATTGTTTCCGTTAATTAATTGTTGCAAGTTCGTTACTTAATTTTGAGATATCTAATCCTAACTTGTAAAGTTGGAACAGAATCAAGAGAGGAAAGAGGCTGAGAGTTACATCCTTTGCCAAGAGTGAACAAACACGAGTGTAAACACGTGAGGAATTGTTTTACTAACAAGTATTCGCAGGTTGATATCATGGAATATTTTAGAAGTGGTAGAAGAAGTTACAGAATGGAAGCCAAGAAATCTACTCCTGTGCACTATAGCTATGATGAAGATGAGTTTGATGGAGTATGGGGACATGACAGATTTGGAGAAAGAGGAGGACGTGATAAAAGAACATATAGAAATCCAAGCTTTGATAGGAGGGAAGGTGGAGCAAATCGTGTTGATAGGGATGTTGGACGCATCCAATTGAAAATTCTGGCTTTCTTTGGCAAGCTTGATCCTGAAGTATACTTGGAATGGGAGAAGAGAGTGGAAAAGTTCTTTGACTATCATAACTACTCCGAAGAAAGTAAGCTAAAACTAGTTGTTGCAGAATTTAGTGGTTATGCACGTGTTTGGTGGCATCAATTTGTTTTAGAGAGAAAAAGGTATGGAGAAGAGCCTATTAGTACATGGGCTGAATTGAAGAGGATTATGAAGAATAGATATGCGCCTAGTCATTATTTAAAGGAGCAGCAGCAAAAATTTCTGACTAGGAGACAAGAGCAGATTTCAGTTCATTATGATGACTATATGGACGACTTTTACGATAAAGAAGAAGAAGTATGGCATCGTCACCAATCTAGGAAAAGGGGAGGAAGCAATGCACAAGACAGAAACTACCATAAGGAATATGCAAGAGAAGAGTATCAAACAGCTAGAGTTGAACACCCTAAAGAATACATTGAAGAGAAACGCCATAAAGAATGGCTTGAAGACAATAAAAGTTCCAGTGAGAGTCTAAAAGGCATGAGAGAAGCTGGTGCAAAACTTTTAAAGGCATTAGAAGCTTTGGCGAAGCAAGAGGTAGAGAGGAAGGCTGAGTGCCTTGCAAAAGATGAACTAGAGAAGAAGGATGAGAGCCTTGCAAAAAGTGAAAAAGAGAGAGAGGCAGAGAGCCTTGTGAAAGGTGAGGAAGAGAAAAAAATTGAGAGCCTTGCAAAAGGAGAGGATGAGAGAAAGGATGAGAGTCTTGCAATAGGAGAGAAGAGCTCAAAAGAAAAATTTGGGGAGAAAGAAAAGAAAGAGAATGACGAGAGTGAGAAAGAAGTCTCAAAAGAAATTGTGTTAAAGGATTCAAATGAGAGAGAAGTGAAGGTTTTGTTTGTATCTTTGTACAAGGAAGCTTAGTTTGAAGCTAACCTTAACCCTTGTCTTTCTAGATGTGATGTGTTTCTTTTGCAGGTTTCTAGGGATGCTAGTCCTAAAAGATTTTCGGCCCAAGGGGAAGATGGAATTATACATGGGGCGCCGATTACAATCACAAATGAGCATCAAATTTTAAGTTCCTATTCTATGACTTTAATGCCTAAATTGGACAACATGATTGTTAGAACCTATGTCTTCATGGCTCATTCATTACAGGTTTTAATAAATGACAAACCAAACCAAGATCATAACAATGATGAAGCAAAAAGAAATCAAGCAAACATGTACTCAACCTAAGTGATCAAGAATTCAAGTGAAGATATGATCAAGAGTTGAAGTGCAAAGAAGAGCAAGAGAAGCTAGGACCCATTTGTACAAGGTAAAACACTCAACTTCTCTTAAGGCACTGGCTCAAACAAAACAATAGCATGCTTTCAGTCATAAAATTTTATTTTGAGTAAATAACATCGATGTTGTGCCTAAAAACATCGATGTTCTGTGTTTTCATGTCTTTCTCAAACTTTGGCAGTAGGCAAATAACATCGATGTTGGCATCCCAAACATCGATGTTCTAGTGACCGTTGCTTTTAAAACTTGTCACAACATCGATGTTTCCATTTGTAACATCGATGTTCCATAATGGTCAGTTTCAATTTAATTTTGCCGAGCCAAAATAACATCGATGTTTCCATCCAAACATCGATGTTCCTGTCTTCAAAGAATTTTTTAAAAATTGGCAGAAGGCAAATAACATCGATGTTGGCATCCCAAACATCGATGTTCTCATGACCGTTGCATTTGAAAATATCCTTTACATAAGCAAAACATCGATGTTGGATTTCATAACATCGATGTTGTCCAATGGTCAGCTTTAAACGTTTTTCACAGAAGCAAAATAACATCGATGTTGAGAATTAAACATCGATGTTCTTCAAGAATCAGTTTTCATCTCATTTTGACAGAAGTAAAATAACATCGATGTTGACTTTCAAAACATCGATGTTCTTCACATGAAGCTTTAAAGGTTTTTACACAGAATCAAAATAACATCGATGTTGGCTTTGAGAACATCGATGTTTTAGTTACCGTTAGCCCAAAATTCAAATTTAATGGGCAAAACATCGATGTTCTACCTTTAAACATCGATGTTGTAGCCGTTGAGCAGACAACTTTTCAGCACCCACCATGCTTTGTTTAAAGGTGTTTTCTTGGGTGCATTTCAAACGGCTCCATTACTTTTTAGAGCCATAAGTTGAGTATTTTCAGCTCTGATTATCAACCAATCAACTCTCTATTCATTCATCATTCATTGCAAAACAATCATTCAAGTTTAAGAGCCAATTCCTTTGAGATTATTGAGAGTTGCCTGATTAGTGCTTAATTGTAACTCATACCCACTCTTGAGAGAGCTTTTGTTTGAGTAATCTTTGTAGTGTTGTTCATACACTGAAAGGGAGGTTTGTTCCCTTGTAGCTACTCATAGGAAGAGTGATTTTCTTTCCTTGAGAGAAGTCTTGAAGTGA
>JAKUCV010000083.1:8930-19465 GCA_028386065.3 Turnera subulata | reverse complement strand
CCTAATAAACATGACTCGCATGTCTCATATGATTCAAAATCAAATGAGTTTAAGAGTCCATCTTTATGGAGTTTAGAAATACGAGTCTCGTTTATATGGCCCAATCGACAATGCCAGAGATAGGTTTCATTAGAATCGTTTAATCTAACCTTCTTCGTATTAATGTTATAGATTGGTGTTTCTAGGTTTAGAACGTACAAACCATTGCTCAAATATGCACCACCATAATAAATATCATTAAAATAAATAGAACAACAATTATTCTTTATTACAAATGAAAAACCTTTCTTGTCCAGACAAGAGACAGAAATCAAATTCCTGCTTATAGTAGGTACATAATAGCAATCATCAAGTTCCAAAACCAAACCACTCGGTAAAGATAGATGGTAAGTCCCTACGGCTAATGCAGCAACTCTTGCTCCATTTCCAACGCGCAGGTCTTTCTCTCCCTTTCCTAATCTTCTACTCTTTCTCAGTTCCTGCACATTTACACAAATGTGAGAACCACATCCGGTATCTAATACCCATGATGCAAAGATGGAGATATTAGCTTCTATAACAAAAATACCTGAAGTGGTAGTCTTACTTCCCTTCTGTTTCTTCACCTCTTCAAGGTAAACAGGGCAGTTACGTTTCCAATGGCCAGGTTTGTTGCAATGGAAACATTGTCCTTCCTTTGCAATACCACCTTTGGGTTTCAGCACATGGGAACAAGAAGATGCACATGCACTAAACTTTTTGGCACATTTCTTCTTCTTGTAAAACTTGGCTTTACCCTTTCCTTTGCCTTTTCCAACCATTAAAATGTTGTTGGATTTGTTTGCCTTCATTTGTTGCTCAACTGTTCCTAACATGTTAAGCAACTCAGACAAGGAATTGTCAAGATGATTCATATTGAAATTCATGACAAATTGGCTGTAACTATCTGGCAACGATTGCAGGACTAGATCAACAGCCAACTCCTTTTGCAAAGGAAAATCTAGACCCTCAAGGCTCTCATTCTATCCAATCATTTTGAGCACATGAGGTCTCACCGGTGATGACTCAGCCATCTTGCATTGGAATAATGCCTTAGAGGTCTCATACCTCTCATACCTTGCTTGCTCTTCAAAGAGCATTTTCAGGTGTTCGATCATATCGAAAGCACCCAAGTTCTCATGTTGCTTCTGAAGCTCAGAGTCCATGTTAACAAGCATAAGGCATGCAACATCCAATGCATCATCAACATGCTTCTTGTAAGCATCTCTTTCCGCCCTAGGAGCATTAGGCACCGGTTCATTTGGAACGGGCCCGTCAAGGCATACAACTTCTTTTCTTGTTTAAGGACTATCCTCAAATTGCAATGCCACTTTAGGAAGTTATTCCCATTCAGCTTTTCCTTCTCAAGGACCGATCGCAGAGATTGTGTACTAGTGTTTTGTGCCATGATAACTCTACAACATTGATCAACTTACACAAATAAGAGTCATGCATTCATAAAATCACTTAAAAAGAAATTTTATTAAATGATGCTCCTACTAAATCCTTATTTCACTACAAGATAAGTCAGCTTTGGCTGATCACTTATATCATAGTTATTTAGGTAGACAACTCTTGTCAATTACTTCTCATGTAACTCTTGGATAGTTGAGTGAACAACACTTGTTCTTGTCTATCTCATAGACTTAGCTCAACTCATTGCCTCTAAGTCCTCAATCCTATTGAGATGACCTAGTTAAGTTCAACTCATAACAAGCAGTTCGGATATTACAATTATCCTGTCGCACCTTGCTAGGATAAATATTGGCACCTTGCTTTGGCAAAACCTACCAAGTATTGATCTAAGCAATGATGAGTGCTTATCATGGAAGGCAACACAAGAGGAACTTAATATTTACATCAACATATTATTCCTATACATCATATGCATGTTCTTGATAAATCATGTATTGATGTTTTGTAAAATTGGAAACCAAAAATACATAAGAACATCGATGTCGTGAGAATCTGATTCTCCCAACTACTTGGCAGTGTTCAAGAACATCGATGTCTAACTCTTGAACATTGATGTTTAACTTGTGATCAAAGACTGACTGGCTCCTCGATCTAGGAAAATTTCTTGTGGTGCATAGTGCCCGTACAAGAAGTGTATTGAACTGATTCGATAATTCCCAGGAAAGATGGCGTAGCCGATCTCCTAAGACAGAATTATCATTCCAAGATAAATCCCCAGGAAAGACTAGAGGAACAAAGGTTCACTTAAAACCCAGCCTCCTAGACAGGACTCACTTGCACAGTGTATTAGTTCACAACCTTGCACCTAACAAAGGACGACAATCGTACCAGAACGACAATCGATCTATACGAAAACCGACAATCGATTTTCCTTGTCGAACTCATTCGACTTACTGCCAAAAACACCTTGATTGATATCACATACCAATCAAGTACTTGTTGTCAAACACTTTTGACAAAAACAAACCTTAACATATATCACACATACAAAAACGAATTCAACATATCATGAACATGCTACATCACATACAGCATATCATATATATCAATATGAGCATATCATACATATGCACAACAAATTCGGTTTAGAATTTCACAAGAGGCTCCACTACCACTGTTAGTAACCGGGCATGCAAACTTGACAATCAAAACGCAGCGGAAAAACCCGATACTCATGGAGGATCCAAGTGAAGCTAACTAAACCGAATAACAATTTTTCGTACCTTGCTTGGTTGAGGTCTTTCACCCAACTGTAGTGTAGAATCAGCAAGAACCCGACAAGAAATTCGGCTCCTCTACGGTATCCACACGAACCGTTGATGACTGCTAGCAACCGTCTCACGATCACTAACCCGAGCACTCCCGAACCGCAGTGCTAGCTGCAGAATTTTTGAGAGCTAGAAACTAGTGTTTATATGTGCTTCTTTCTTTCTCAAAGAACGAAGTGTGTAATCTAAATTGTGTGTGAATATTGTGTGTGTTGATAGTCTGATTATCAAGCCCTATTTATACACACAATTAATGCATAGATTAGTGAGACAATGGCCAATATCATCATGCATTAACCATCATGATTATACTTTAAGCCTAATCATGTCTCCACTATGTCTTAATGCTCCACTAAGCATTAATGGGATTACACATCACATGCTATTAATTTTGGTTCAATAATTCTGATAATTAGTGAACCAAATCAGCCCAAAACGACCCGGTCCAACCAAGGTTCAACCATGGTCCACCCACCTGGTCGAACCACGGTCCAACCATGGTTCAACCACCAGCTCGAATCAACAGTTTTAAGTGTGTGACCCTGTAGGCACTTGTAACGTTTGGAAATAATTGTAAAATCTCATTTTACAATTATAAACAATGAGCGGTGTCTAGCAACACATCATTGCTACCCAAACGACAAGATCAGTACTGATTCATTATGCCTCAGAAATATGTCATCGTCCTTTCGTCCCATTATCAAGATTAAACACGAGACATGGAAAACGTCAATCTCGTATATGTTTAATCTTAGTTTCTTGATCCCCGAGTTAACTGTGTAAAACCGGATACTCATGATATCACCATATCACATAATCCGAGCGTGGCCACGCATTTAGCAGTTCAACTCTATCAAGAGGCCCATCTGATAATGTACCCGTTATATGGGTCGGACGAATCCCATCTTGATCGATCAAAACCCACTACACATTACGTCATATATCCAATGATTACCCTTACGTCTACTCAGTTACGAGTGACTAGGATTAATATCAAAGTATACGACTCATATGTTGGGAACCTTGATGATCTCAGGTCTAAGGACAATACATATAAGAACCACTAATGACAATCATATAACGTTCCATGTAGGGTTCTTATGTGGGCCGGTCTAGTCCACAAGTTCTCTAACTTGTACCCGTATGTAGAATTCATATCGCATATAACTCTCAACATACGCTAGTCTTAATTTATTATTACAACCCATACATAATAATAATCGACTAGGGACATTTAAGAATATAAAATATTCTAGGGTTATAAATATGTGCAAGCGTTTATCTCATAAACATATTTATTGGAATAACCTTAACGTATTTACATGACTATGTACAATCATCCAATGATTGGCTTTTGGGCATATTACACTAACAGATTCAGCTTCTGAGCTCAACATCAAAGTTGTAGATCTTTGTCTTATCTTTCCAGAGAGTCCAAGATCGCAGTATTCCTAGTTGTAGATCTCGAGATATGAATTTATTTTCGAGACTGCACGCTCCAGGAATTTCTGCACATGTTCTTCGCGTTCTTGACTTTAATCTCCATCTCTTCTTAAATTTCTTGTGAGATCGAATTTTGGACTTGATTCTGAAAGTAATCTTATGATGATGAACTTTGAGCTTGTTTGAATACATCCAAGCCCCATGCTTGTCGCCAATGTTTCCTTCATGGTTGCCTTGGTGTGCATCATTCCTCGAACCTCTAAGCCTGCCTCCATTTGCATCAGTTATTATATATCTTCAGCTACCTTTCCACCTTGATTGCATTCTCGACAACCTCTCCAATGTCTAGATTATGTTGCAGCTCCACGACATTAGCAATCTCCCGGTTCATTCTAGTAAGGAATTGTGCCATGGTTGCTTGGGGTTCCTCCTCTATATTCGCCTGAAGCTTCTGTGCTTCCATCTCCTTATAATACTCATCAATGCTTCGTGTACCTTGCCTCAAAGTTTGCAGCTTCTGGTGCAAATCGGTGTAGTAGTAGCTCGGTACATACCTCCTCCTCATGATGCCTTTCGATTCAGCTCATGTCTGAGGGGGTCCTTGTCCTGCACGATGCCTGTCCAATAATAACTTGTTCCACCATTTAAGAGAATAATCAGTAAATTCAAGAGTAGCTAGGTTAATCTTCTTTTCCTCCGAAAAGTGATAACAAATAAAAACCATATCAACTCTTTACTCCCATTCAATGTAAGCGTCTGCATCTCCTCTTCCCTGAAAATAAGGTATCTTAATCTTGATGTTGTTCATGTTGGTATCGACATTGTTGAATGGCTCCCATTCGTTGTTCCTTCCATAATGTCGATTCTCATAGCCTCCTCTTCCTCTCGGCATTCTACCACCTCATCCATAGCCTTGGTAACGTGGCTGCCGCTCTTCCTCTTCCCATACCTCTTCTTCAAACACGCCTTCCAAATGCCTCCGAGGTTCAGCTTGCTCCAGAGGCTCGAGTACCTCGCCCCCTGGCAGCGATTCGACTCGCTGCCTTGGTTCCTCAACCAATGGCGGTTGTTGCTGTTGTTGGCGTGGTGGGAGCTGCTGTTGTCGTGGTGGTGGCTGCTCTCCCTGGATGGCCAAGCCTGCAAGTAGGCGTTTCAGCTCCGCCATGTCATCTCTATGTGTGCGCCTGACTCAGCTAACTCCTCGGATTTGTCGAGCAATTTGTTGTTGAGACGGACTACCTTTTCTCTCAATGCCCTCCATTGTAATGACTCCCCTTGCTCGTCTTGCCTGCTGCTCTCCGAGTCCTGGCTTTTTGGTGTCTGCGACATCAGCCTAAAAAATAACCTCACCCTCTCTTGTGTTTCACTCACTCTCTTGCCCCTTGCTAGGTTTTTATTCGTCAGGATCCAGAAACAAATCACAGATAATAACAAATTGCCACGTATTCAATTGAATCAATGAACTTCCTAACAAGAAACGACAAACTTCACGAAACTAGAGGCAAGATTAACTCAATTCAAGAACCGAAAACACACACACAAGGAGAACAATTTGTATGTGTAAGATTTTTGGTCAATCGAGCAATATAAAACAATATCACCCAATGCAAGAAATCAGCTATCAACATAACAAACTGAAAGAAAACTTAAGATTTTAATTCTGGTAGGAACGTTTCCCGAATTCCTGCAAAAACAATTTGGTTATCAACAAATCAATCGAACTCTTCTTTTTTTTTTTTAGTTTGCTGCCGAAATTTTAAGTAACAACTCAACAAGCAATTTCAATTCCAAAGACACAAATCGACTAATTGATTTAGGGTTTAGTCGACTATTTAAAAAAAATAATAATAATAGCAACTCGGCAGAAAGAAAACAATTAACAAGAAAAAATTAATGGATAGTTGATTGATTTGATAACTTGAGCTCCGCTACCAAAATTGATACGACAACACACCTAGCTGGCCCTAGAAGCACCTTCGTATCTAAGATTTTCCCGATCTCAAATCACCACCAATCGTGCACACTTTATGCACCGTTGTTCTTTACCTCCTAACAATCCATGTTAGGCAACAGATGGACGCGATAGTCCCTCCACCTCCTAATCTCTCGGTGCTAGAAAACAAAGAAACAAAAGCACAAAGGAATATGAATCACAATAGCAAATATTACTACCTGTAATTGTTAGCAAATCCCTAAAATAAAAACAAGCAAAGAGACTCCTCTCTTGATGTGAGATTATTCAAGCTTTTCTGAATTTTTTATTTCTCAAATAATCTGTCTCAAAACAAAGCATAAAGGTCCCTACTTATAATCAACTAAAGTCGGCCAAACAAGCATCCCTTGCCGACTTGGAATAGTCTTCACACCCTAGGCCAAGTCGGCCACACTAACCCTAATGGACTAGGAATGGACTAATTAAAAACCAACAAAATAAAAACAAAAGCCCATAAATTGTTTAAGACCAAAATAACAATAATAACCCAAATAATAAAAAGCCCTATGCCGAAATTTATTTAATTATTTTTATATACTAAAATTGGCAAATAAAATAGATATGTCAAGCCTCTTCTATTCCTTCCCACACAGTGATGCATGTGGGTTTCTTCATAAGCTCTTCTCCCATCTTGTTTACTCGATCTTCTTGCAACTCAAGACTGAACAATGCTTGAACTTGTTGTTGCAATTGTTCTTTGATCTTCTTGGATCGAGCCCGTGTAATTGGACCCGTGGGCAACACCAACTCGCCAGCTGTTCCATGAGTGTCCGCATCCATATCCGCATCATCGGGTCAATCCCATGTCAATGGAGTCGCCACCCAAATTTTATTAAGTACAAAATTTGAGAAAAACCTTCGTATGACTCCTTTAGGCAACATGATCTAATGCAAGCAAGCAAGCACCAAGTGGAGCTAATGATGGAGATTGCGCCATTAGCTTGCCTCAAGGACCAATCACACGGGCTCGATTGAAGATGATCAAGAACCACATGCTGCACTTTGCTCAAGCTTTGATAAATCAAGAATTGCAAGAAGACAAGATGATCAAGCTTGGAGAAGAGTACAAGAAGAAACCAACATGTGTCTCTGTCATTGGAGAAGAAGCCTAGTCGAATGGAGCATGTGAGCCCCATGTCGACATATCTGCCTTTTATTATTAATAAGTACCGATTTTTATTAAATAATATAATATAAATTTTGGTCTAGGTTTGTTATCTAAATGGGTTACATTGTTATTTGGGCCAATATTATTTTATGGATTTAAGCCATCAAGGGTGGGCGACATGTGCATCAATTGTCTACTATCCAATTAAGGTCATTAGTTTTTGTGTCGGCAAGCATTACAAAGAATTCTGCCGACTTAGGAATTAGTGGGCCTATTAATATTATTATTTTAGTGACAAAGTCAAGTCCATTACAACGTAGGAGCAAGTCAAATCTGGTCCAACAAGGACTAAAAATTGGCCGACCTTGGCATGCTAGTCACCGACTTAGGTAAGTTAGGTTAGTATAAATAAATACTTTTGTGTGCTGATTTTGGCACAATGAGATTTTGATTATTATTATAATAAATTTGAGGTTTTCTTTAACCTTGTGTTCTTTGCAAGATAGAATTGATTTCTTCTTGTTTATTTGAGGGATTGTGTTTACTTATCAAGTGATTGATTTGCTTGTGGCGTATTCAAGATTCCTAGCTTTTATTACTCTATTGTTGCTTAACAACTTTGCTTTGTTTTGAGGTGATAGAGGTATTTGCTGAAACCCTAATTTGGTTGAATTGGTTGCTGATCCTGGAGACTTTGATTGATTTGGAGGTGCTATCTAGCTTTGTTCTGGTAGTGTTGCCGTATCATCTTGGTAGCGGAGCCTAGATTTCAATTTGAACTACGTATCCCTTTATTTTCTGCATGTTAATTAATTGTTCTTAAGTTCTTTTCTTATTGCCGAATTATTATTTTTTAAAAAAAAAAATTGAGAGTGCTTCGTGTCGATCGTGTGTGTTGTTGGTGAAAAAAAATTGTTTTTGAGAAGAATCGGTGCCTTGTTGCTTTAGTCGACGACTTATATTATAAAAAAAAAAAAGAGAAAGTGGTCCATCAATTTGTTTTGCTAGTCGACGTGGTACAATATAAAATTTCCAAAGTATTGTTTTCTTTGTCTAGTTCTTACAATCGACACCTCTTCTATTATGTATTAAAAAAAAAAAGATCTTGGAGATTGAAGGAATTCGGCAAGTGTTGTTTTGAATTGCAGGAATTTGCTTGATTGGGATACTTTCCGGGGGTTGTTAGGGTATCTAGTTGGGTAACTTTCTTTGATTCTGCTTATTTGTTGTGTTCTTTTATTTCAGCTTGTCTAATTGAGCAATCTTTGTGTCTTATTGTTCAATTACTATAATATTCTTCACATACATTATCTTGTTCTTGTGTGTGACTATCTTTTCTTTCAAGAGTTAACTTGCCTCTAGAATTCGAATTGTCTATTTTCTTGATAGGAAATCTTTGACTCTTTCTTGAAGTGTTGCAGGTTTGTTTATTATTTGATAAGATTTACTGACCCCAAAGAATAAACAAAGTGAGATTTCAAGAGAGGTAAAAGGCGAGTGTTTCATCGAATTGCCACGAGAGACAAACACGAGAGATACACGTGAGGAGCTTTTATTACTAACAAGTTTCTTGTAGGTACTATACCATGGTTGGATCAGGCGGAAGCAATACTGGTGAGGAGGCGTCTGCATCTATGGAGGTGTTGGAGAGGTTATTTAAGCAAATGGATGCTCGTTTTGCTGAGATGAAACAGGAGTTGAGCGCTAGAATGGATCAACAAGCACAATCCATTCAAGAGCTTTCTACTGCAAGGGTGGTGCCAAGAGAGGAAGCACCCGTTGACCAACCCCCACGCCATCAACGAGTTAGGGAGGAGCCCCGAGATGTTGATGATGTTGAGGACGATAACCGTCCTACTGCTGCAAGACTGCGCCAGTTTCCCCCACCACTTAGGAGAGAGGAGGAGTTCACCTACCACCGCCAAGAAGAGGTCGATTATATGAAGGGGATGATGAAGAAGACCGAGAGCATGGTAGGCATGGGAGGCGTGAGAGGGATGGCCGAAGAGATCGTGGAGATAATGATCTTAGGAGCATTAAGCTTAAAATTCCTTCTTTCCAAGGAAGGAAGATCCTGAAGTCTATCTCGAATGGGAGAAGAGAGTGGAATTAATCTTTGCTTGCCACAATTATTCCGAAGAAAAGAAGGTACGATTAGCTGTGGTTGAGTTTACTGATTATGCTTTGGTTTGGTGGGACAGATTTGAAGGTGACAGGTTGCGCCTTGGGGAGGATCCTATTGATAGTTGGTTGGAGTTGAAAAGGATCCTAAGGAAGCGGTTTGTTCCCCGATCATACTATAGGGAGTTGCATCAAAGACTCCAAACATTGCGACAAGGATCTAGGAGCATTGAAGAATATTACAAGGAGATGGAGAAGATAATGATTCGAGCAAACATTGATGAGGATAGAGAGACCACTATGGCGAGATTCCTTGCTGGGATGAACAGAGACGTTGCTCACAAAGTTGACTTGCAAAATTGCTTAGACATGGAGGAGATGTTGTCAACTGCCATCAAAATAGAGAACCAATTGAAGGAGAAAGTGCCGAAGAGTGCTTATTCTTATTCATCCAATTGGAATTCAAGGTGGAATGTGAGGGATGGGAGGCAACAAGAGAAGCCAAGAGAGGAGAAAGCTAGGGTTGTCGATTTCAAGACACCCCCTACTACATCTAAGCCGAGTTCCTCTACATCCTACAAACCGAACTCTACTACCCCTACAAGGCAAATCAAGTGCTTCAAGTGTTTAGGGCTTGGGCATATTGCATCTCAATGTCCAAACAAAAGAGTGATAATTGCTCGAGGTGGCGAGTTCTTTTCTGATGATGAGCCAGAGGAAGAAGACGACCCTGCCCTACATGATATGCCCGAATTGGAGGATATACAAGCCGATTATAATGTGGAGGAAGAAGATAGCTTTCGGGGAAAAGAGCTATTTATCACGAGGAGAGTTTTAAATGCTCAAGCAAAGGAAGATGAGATCGAGCAAAGAGAGAATATTTTCCATACTAGGTGTTTGGTTAATGACAAGGTTTGTAGCTTGATCATTGATGGAGGAAGTTGCACTAATGTAGTGAGCTCTATGTTGGTGGATCGCATGGGGTTACAGTGGCAAAAACATCCAAAACCTTACAAGCTACAATGGCTGAATGACATGGGAGAAGTTAAAGTGAACAAGCAGGTTCTTCTTTCCTTCTCTATTGGAAAATATTCTGATTCGATTTTAT
>JAKUCV010000082.1:0-55204 GCA_028386065.3 Turnera subulata | reverse complement strand
CTAAAATCATTTAAAAAGTTTGTGGTTGAGTAATTTCAGGGTGATTTGATCAATGGATCGTGTTTCGTGCTTATAGTTATATTTTGGTAATAATATGTATGTGTATGAGATTTTTGGCCTGAAAGTTGTTTATCATAGTTATAATAAATAAAAATCTTTTTCGTATTATATAAATTAACCATGTAGCAATTCTATGATATAAAAATTCTTCCTCACGATTTAGCCCTTATGTTTTATGGTGAGGTCGCAGCTACAACACCTACGTCTTACATCGAGCATAATTTTTTTTCTACTCTTTATTCTTTTTCATACTTGAGAGAGGAAATAAATAATTTTCGTAGGAGTATATTTTTAGTCCTACTACATCAAAATTTTGGTACTACCTTGCTTAAAATATAAGCAAGACTTAAGTATGGAAACTTTGTAAAATATGATTTCCCTTATTTTCTCTCCACTTCTTTCTATCTCAATGACTAATTCAATTTCTTATCCCAAAATGTTCTTTTGATTTTTTTTAGTAACTTCAATTTTTACTCCTGAATGAATTTTATGCTTATTTTTGCTACTAATGATTTTATGGTAGTAAATGAAATAAAATGAACATGTCGAAAAACACAATCCCACATGTCCCCATGATCTCCCATAGTTCTCTCCCCCTTTTGGCATCACAAAAAGCACAACAAAGGTAGAACTAGACACTATGGCACCGAAGATGCCAGAACTAAATCATCAACAACCTAAGCAACATCAGATATCTGAAGATAAGAACCAAATAACAGCAGACATATAGACATATTGGCATCAAAAATGCCACAACTAACAGCAATGATAAAAAACCAGGTAAACAAGCAAAGATAAAACATGCATGATCCTAATTGAGCATTAGATCTGGATAGCCATGAGAGGTCAATCACTGGCAGATTTCTGGCCAGACGAGGAATCAGAAGACTCAACGTCATCACTACCGTCATCATCCTTATCTCCTTCATCGGTTGTCTCAACCGCATTCTCGGCAACCAACAGATCCAGTTAAGCTTTTCCCATTTCCATAATTTTCTTCATCATACCTTTAAGCTCATACAGCTCTTCCTTCACATCCTTTATCTCCTTAGTCAAAGCCTCAATATGGGCATCCTTAGAAGTGCTCGGCTGGACCATATAAAACACCCCATGTTTGTTCCTTTTGAGCCGCATTTTGCTAAGATGCAGATGGAATCACCAAGTACCGGATGATGCGCTTTGGTGGAAATCACACCAAAGTGACGAGCAATCAGGGTGATGAGGCTTCCATAAGGTCGAGCAGCAGAGAGACGAAGATGGTGAAAGATGATGTACCCATAGTCAATAGGACTGTTTGTCAGCACACAACCCAGAAGCCACATGTCATAATTCTTGAGCAAGGTCTGGTATCCTCCACGGGGAATTAACACTCTTGTGATAAAATAAAGAACCAGCCTATGCTCGGGACAGAGATCCTGATAGGAACCCTTTTTGGTGGACTGCCCAAATAACATCTTCTTCTGCTCAGAAACACTAGGTGTGTTGGGCACATTGACAAGATTTCCAGAGGTAGTGTTATAGTACCTAACAGACCCTTTCTTTAATTTCAGTAGCTTCTTAATCAATTTGGCATTGACAAAGACAGAGATCCCGCAATTCGGGCTTTGAATACCAATAACGTTACCAATATCATCATGCTTAGGTAACATATTTGTATGGAAATCCTGAACCAAGGATTCATAAGCAAATACCTGAAGAGTGGCTAGTGTGGTGAGTTGAGCCCGCTCTACTGTTTCCACAATAACAGACCCAATCAAATCCTCAAAGTGGACAGAAACAGATTTCAGAAATTTGAAAGCATTGCCCACAATTCCAGTGGGATCCTTCTCTTCCTTATCATTATCAACAATCTTCTTAACCTTATTTTTGGACCCGGAGAGTTTCCCTGACTTGCTGACATGCTTGACCGAGGGCTTGTAGCATTCTTCACTCTCAGATCCTTCTTCTTCACCCTCAGGCACCATAGGTGTATCCCCGGTTACTCCCTCAGGGGTCACATCAGGAATCACTTCATCGTCATCCTCATCATCTTCCTCTGATTCAGCAACCTCATAAACCACTTTTTCTTTTCCCTTTCTAGATGCAGGTGTCTTCAACCTTTGTATCCGGGTGCTGTCCCTTAGCGTCCGCTTTGGCATCGCAGATGCCATAAGCTTTTCTGATCGAGTAGACTTCTTAGTAGCAGAAGTTTTGGCTCTTTTGGATGGATATTTCTGGGCTATAGGAGTGTCATCATCTGAGAGGGTTTTATCAGAGGAGTTCCTAGGGTTCTCGGGTTGATTTTCAGGAGTAGGGTTAGGAGGAACCTCAAAAATATTCTGGGTAATGGATGGATTGTCAGCAGAAGGAAGGTCAATGAGTGAGGGTTGTTTTTGAACAAGCTCAAGTACCTTGGCCTGCTTCTTAAGATCGAGTTCCTTCACAAAGTGATCAATCATTGATTTCCTTTTCAAGGCACAGAATTTGGTCTGCTCAATAGGATCAGTAAGGTGTGGAGGAATTCGAATCTGGGATAAGAACTCATCTGTGGAGGCTGCAATGTTTGCAAGAGTTTTTGCAGCCTCTTGGTCAGTGATTGGTTCAGGTAGATTTGAAGGTGTGGAAGACATCTTTGGAGAGGAGTGTTTTTACTTTTTAGGAGGTTTTGGTAGAGTATTTGGAGGTCTTGTGGAAGGAGTTGATGGAGGGGGTTTTGAGTTTCTAGAAAGTCGGGTAGAGGAATTCTTTGGAGAGGTAGGAGGTATAAGATTCTCGGTGTTTAAGGAATTGGAGGAAATCTTTGCTCTTCCCATATCTAGTAACCGAAAATTTAGAGAATTGATAGAGGTGATAATGGCTGAAATTTCGGTGTGGAGTGAAGGTTGGATAGGGATGGAGGTCATGTAGTGGAGTTTGGTTACCGTTTTTATCCAACGGGTAGAAAAGAGATTTATAGCACTTATAACACTTAACCATATAGCCAATAGGTAACGGTTGTCTCCCCGACAATTTAGCTCACTGTCCAAGACAACACTGTAGTTACTTTTCACCCACTTGCACAATGTCAGACCCGTGAATATTATTTTATTCCTTTACTCACACCCATTGACATAATGGTCTCACAGATGCCAAATCATCCAGATTCTTTTTCTGACCATTAACCCACTTTGTGTAGACTTCTAGCCCATCCTTTTTAGGCTCATCATAGCTCAGATTTTCCAAGCGATATGTGTGTGTTTTGAATGCATGTTTTATGTTTAGAATAATCAGAAAACATACCTGGATGTCTTTGAATTTAAGGTGCATTACATATACCTAGCTCCAACCGAATTTTTGCAAATTGTTCTTCCTTCAAGGATTTAGTGAATATATCTGCAAGCTGCCTCTCGATTGTGAAAAAATCAAGTGTTATATCTTTCTTAAGCACATGATCTCTAATAAAATGGTGCCTTATTTTTATGTGTTTAGTTCTTGAGTGTTGAATAGGATTTTTAGTCTAGTTTATGGCACTAGAACTATCACATAAGATTGGTATAACGTCAAACTTCAAACCATAGTCAAGTAATGTTTGTTTCATCCAAAGAAGTTGTGCACAACAAGATCCTGCAGCCACATACTCTGCCTCAGTTGTTGATGTAGCCACTGAATTTTGTTTCTTACTAGACCAAGAAACTAGTGAATTTCCTAAGAATTGGTATGTCCCACTAGTACTCTTTCTATCAAGCATGCAACCAACAAAGTCAGCATCAGAATATCTAACTAAATTAAATGATTCAACCTTGGGATACCAAAGACCTAGAGAGGGTGTTCCATTTAGGTATTTAAAGATTCTTTTAATAGCCCTCAAATGAGATTCTTTAGGAAATGTTTGAAAACGAGCACACAAGCACATACTGAACATAATATCAGGTCTAGATGCAGTAAGATAGAGGAGACTTCCAATCATACCTCTATATTTATTAATGTCCACATCTTTACCAGATTCATCTTTATCATGCTTTGTTGTTGTGCTCATAGGAGTTGGACTCACTTTGGCATCTGACATGCCAAACCGTTTGAGTAGCTCCTTTGTATATTTGACCAATGAAGATGCCATCATCACATTGTTTGATTTGGAATTCAAGAAAGAAGTTTAGTTCCCCCATCATGCTCATCTCGAATTCACTATGCATTAGTTTTTCAAAATCTTGACATAGAGCATCATTAGTAGCACCAAATAATATATCATCAACATAGATTTGCACAATAATTAAGTCATTCTTTTGGTCTTTCACAAAGAATGTGGAATCAACTTTACCTCTAACAAAGTTTTGAGAGAGAAGAAATGTACTTAACCTATCATACCATGCCCTTAGAGCTTGTTTGAGTCTATATAGAGCCTTTTTAAGCTTATAGACATGTTTGGATGCTCATAATCCTCAAATCTGGGAGGTTGCTCCACATACACCTCTTCCATGATTACACCATTCAGAAAGGCACTTTTCACATCCATTTGGTAGAGTTTGAAGGACTTATAGGATGCATATGCAAGTAGCATCCGAATGGACTCTTGGCAAGCAACGGGTGCAAAAGTCTCATCAAAGTCAATTCTTTCTTCTTGGTTGTTGCCTTGTGCCACAAGCCTAGCTTTGTTCCTTATCACATTTCCAGCCTCATCCAATTTTTTCCTAACTACCCATTTGGTTCCAATTATTGGATAATTAGTGGGTCTAGGAACTAATTCCCAAACATCACTTTTCTCAAATTGGTTGAGTTCATCTTGCATTGCCATCACCCAATTTTCATCATTAATGGCATCATTTATGTTTTTGGGCTCAATTTCTGACAGAAAGGCTTGATGAGAATTCAGATTAAGTAAGGAGGCTCTTGTAGTTACCCCCTTAGATGGATCTCCAATAATATCACTGGTTGAAAGTCCTTTTGGCACTTTCAATGCCGAAACATCATGAACAGCAGTTGGTGTAGATTGTGAAAGGGCTTCATTTTGAATTGCACTTACAATCGGCACTTCTTCCTCCCTTTCAATCTCAGCATATTTTTTAGGGATATCAACAAGGATATCTCTTGGTTGTTTATCCTTACACTTTAATAGGTTAAAAGAGATCAAGGTGTAGTAGCTCAAATGGTTTGGTAGTGGAGATGCACTTTTTAAGCTTGAATGAGCTTTTGAATTGCTTTCCAATTTGGTATGAGTGACATACCTTCTCTTTTTCGAACTTCAACATAGGTAGTCCCCTCACAAGTTCCTTGTTTTAAAGTTTTGCAATAAGCTCATGATGTGCATGCCCCAATCTTCTATGCCAAAGTTCAGTTGTTTCTGTACTAACAATTAAGCACTTGTTTTTCGGATTAGTGGCATCAAACATATTAATGGAATACAAGTTTCCTTGCCTTTTACCGACAAGCAAATTTTGATTATCATCATTGTTAGTTACTAAGCATTTATTAGATTAAAAATTACTTTGCATCCACGGTCACACAATTGACTTATGCTAAGTAAGTTGAATTTTAGATTTTGAACTAACAACACATGCTCAATGGTTGGATCCTTACCGATATTACCTATACCCAATACCTTTCCTTTCGATTTGTGGCCAAAGTTGACAGAACCTTTACCTCTCGGATTTAAGGATAAGAACTTGGACATATCATCCGTCATTTGTCTTGAGCACCCACTATCGAGCACCCACTCATCCCCATTGACCTGTTGCAATGTCAAGTTTTAGGTACCCAAACATGCTTGGGTCCTTGTGAATTAGTCTTGGTACCTTTAGGTACCCATATAAACTTTATGGGACAATTCTTTCTCCTAAATATGCAATTCTTGATTTTGTGTCCATGTCTATTACAAAAGTGACAAGTGATGTTATGGCTAGATGCTGCCCTAACAAATTCATTCCTATGATATGCTTTAGTTTTTCGAGTATTAGAAGCATAGTTAGGCTTAGCTTGACAAATGTGATGTGTAGCTCCAAGACCTACCTTTTGTAATTTATGTCTTTGTTGACTTAGAATCATATCTAAACCTTTATTACCATGATCAAACTTTTCAAGCATACTTTTCAGAGAATCCACAGTTTTTTTCAGATCCACATTTTCATGTGCAAGTCTTGTATTCTCTTCTTTACATGTATCAAGTTGTTGCACAAGAACCTTTTGTGACTTAGCAAGAGTTTCTCTATCCGCTTTGGCATCTTCAAAGTCATTGTTACACAGAGTCAGATTTTTAGCCATTTCTTCATTTTTTACCATACACTCTTTTTTTTCAGATTCTAAAAGTTCAACCTTCCTTTTCAATGCATTGTTTGTCTTAGCCATAGCTTTAAAACTTTCATATAATTCTTCATATGCATCATGAGTTCATCAAAAGAAAAGCTAGATGAGTTGGAATTATTTACCTCTTTTTCTTCTTGTGCCATAAGACAAAGGTTTGCCGATTCCTCTTCATCCAATCATCATCAGAATCAAGGTCATCCCATGCAGTCATTGCTTTCTTCCCTTTGTTCTTGGAGTTGTTGAACTTGGGTTTTCGTATGTTGGGACATTTGGCCTTGATGTGCCCGGGTTGATTGCAACCATAGCACAAAAGTTGCTCTTTCTTTGATTCATCAACCTTCACACCTCTGAAGTTCCTACCCTTGAGGTTTCTCCTTTTAATGAATTTCACAAATTTCCTTGTAATTAAGGCAACATCTGGGTCACTTTCGGAATCACTCTCATGTGAAGACTTGAGAGCTATATCCTTCTTTCTTTTTGGTTTTTCTTCAAATTTGACCCATGAATAATGAGACTTCCCACAAGATCATTGTAAGTGAGAGTGTTCATGTCTTTGGCTTCCTCAATAGCAGTAACCTTCGATTCCTATTCAGAGGGAAGAGATCAAAGAATTTTTATCACATTCTCCTTGTTTGTGATGATTTTGCCAAGACAAGCCAAGTTGTTACACAAGATAGTGAATCTTGTGTCAAGTTCTTGTATGGTTTCTTCTGGCAACCTTTGGAACAACTCAAACTCTCTCATCAGCCGATTCATCTTTGACTCTTTGACTTGGTTGTTCCTTCATGCGCAATGCATAGAGTACTCCAAATTTCATGTGATGTTTCACATGATCTGACTCTTTGAAATTCGGCTTGACTGATGCCACAAAGGAGTGCATTCATTGCTTGGGCATCTAGTTTAGCTTTCTTCATTTCAGCTTCACTCCAAGACTTCATTTCCTTGGTTGGACGTGAGTAAGGAGAATTTACAACTTCCCACATCTCAAGATCCTTTCCTTCAAGAAAGGTCTTCATGCGAAACTTCCAGTGATCAAAGTTGAGGCCATTGAAGAAGGGTGCATTGTTGATGTTGTTTCCCTTAAATGCCATGATCTTTTCTCCAGGATATTAATCCACACATGGAGATTCCTCGCTCCGCTACCAATTGTTGGCCCAAAAGTGGCTAAGAGTGGGGAGGGTGAATTAGCCTTGCTGTTTAAAACCTAATTTGGCATCTCAGATGCCACACTGTTTTTCTCTCTAAAATTGTGTTTATGACCACTAATAAACACACTAATCAAAATGCAATGAGGAAGGATTAGAGAAAATATGACACAGGATTTATAGTGGTTCGCCACACAGGACTACCTCCACTACTCAAGAATCCCCCCTTGAGATTTCTAACTAACTCTTATTATGGTTTTTCACGGGTTTAACCACTAACCTAAAATACAAGTTTTTCCCTTAGGCTCAACTCAAACCTTACACACTCACCATAAAGCTTTCCCTAGCTTTGTCTTACAGAAAACCCTTTGATACAGAAGTTATAACTAAGTACAACAACTTTTACCTTCAAATATTGTCTCATAATGAACTAAGAAAAGTGTTTATCTCTCTCTTTTTCGCTTGACTTTTGAGAACTGCAAGTGCACTAACTTTGCTTGAATCAGTATCTCGGTTTAGTGGCTCTGAGGTTCTCCATGAACCAACATCTCATTATATAGGCAAGTTGGATGGTGGCAATTTCAAAAGATCCGTTACATATTCCTTTCCATCCAGCTGGTTTGTCTTCCGAGGTGCCAGAGCGTCAACGTTCACTTCGCCTGTTGTCCCTCTCACTTTGGCACGAGATCCAGCTGTCAGCAGCTTTTTGTCATTGATATCATTGTTTAGCATAGTCCTAGGTTGGTCCTAGGAAGTTTGAATTCAGCTGACATTGATTTGTTTAAGGTAGCCTTTTCATTGATTCAGAATCCACAAATGGTAGTGTACTAAGTTCCTTTGACCAATCCCCATTGGGATTAAACAAATCAAGTCTCATGGATGTCTTTTGGTGAAAGCGACATCTCATGTGCACTAACACACTCTCCAATCCCACTCACTTCTTCTTCCAAGGAGTTGATCACGGATGGGGCACTTGTGTGAGCTGCAAATCGTGGTTAGAAGCACAAGATGCTATACAAAGGTTTGTATAGGTTTGTCATAATCAAAACCTAGTTAGTGTATTTAATTATATAATAATAATTGACATATTAAATTGTATTTAAAGTCATATTACAATATTATAATCAATGTCACAATTTAATCCATGCCTTATGTTGATAATCATACTTAATTAGGCCTAAGCAACTTCCTAATCATCAACCGATTCACATGTCCAACCCATTAACACATTTCTTGCAGGCAAATTTTAGCTCTGATTTTCGTGGAAAATCAGAGTTAAATTATCATTTAAGTAGATTTTGTGTTTTTGGTATGATTTTGCTTAAAATGGGTATCAATGTGTGATCAATCACTCTTGGAATGATTTAGGGGAGTAGGGATCAAGTAATTGAGTAATTCTGGGTTGATTAGGGGTTAATTACGCGGTAGGATCAAATTAGAGCTGAATTAGGGGGATTGGGGGTAAAAAAGAAAGAAAGAATGAGTGACACGCGGGGTGACCGGCGGTCCTCTCGCGACGACCGCCAGGTGTTGGCGGTCTTCCTCACATGACCGCGGGCATTGGGGGTCATCCAGAGGATGACCGCCAGCAACGGCGGTCGTAGGTGCCCAAAACCTCCAATTTTGTTTCTAATTCGATCCTACGTGGTTTTGGACCAGAGTTTTGGGCATAACCTTCACCATTAAGCAGGTCCACGCCCCTACGCTTCCCACAACACTATAAATAGGACCCCTCACACACATTTCAGGGGACCAATCTCTCATTACACACACACCTCCCATAAGCTTTGTTTGCTTGGAGAAACTCTACTTCTCCAAGCCTAAAAACACTTTTAGGGCAGAAACTCTGGAGGAATTTCATGGGACAGCATCAATAAGAAAGACAGAAAGAGAAGATAAAGAGGGTGGAGCCATCAAAAGCAATCCGACGCCAAGAAGGTGGGAAATCCGAATAGAAGGACCTGATGCAAGCAGCCTCAGAAAACAATTCATATCTCGAGCTCTAGAATTCGGATTCCATGATCTTGGACTCTCTGAAAAGCTAAGCGGGAGAGCCACAACTTTGTTGTTGGGACCAAAAGCTGAATTGGCCATTTGCATTGTCCAAAATCCAGTAGAAGACGACCCATAGTTTCTGTCCAACAACCGAGCTAAGTGTTCTAACCCTTTTTATTGTGCACTTTATTGATTGCTGCTTGTTGGTTATTCAATGATGCTTTTGTGGATTATGTGATTGTTGTGATGCCATGTCAAGAACTACGTGGGCTTTGAACCCTATTGCCGGGGTACGTAGGTGGTCTCTAGTGGTGGAGACTCAAGCCCAAATATTTTTAATTTTCCTTTTTGTTCTGTAACTTCTTCTCCTACCCCTCCAATTCGATTTTGTTGTTTTTATGTGATTCGTTTCCACACTTGCACACCTGCACAAGGCACACATAATTTCTTCAATTGCACAAGGTTTCGACCCAACACGGATGGGTGCCTAACACCTTCCCATCCGTGACGAACTCCCGATCCCATGTCTTTGGTTCGCCATGACCATGTAGCCTAAAAGAGTCATATAAAGGTTTTTCCAAATTTTACCCTTAATAAAATTTGGGTGACGACTCCATTGACATGGGATCGACCCGAAGAAGATGGTGAAAAGGAATAGGTGAATAGGCCCAAGTAATTTTGGGTCGGGTATTCACATTAAGGTACTTTCATTTGCTAAATGGATAAGTCGTAAATTAGCGGATTTGCAAATGCTAATTTTGATGTTGATATTGTTTTCTATAAAATATGTGTAGAAACTTTGAAATACTATTATTATTTTTCATTTTTTACCTATTTATATCGATATTGAACGCGCATTACATAAAAAAGGCGTATTATATCTTTTTTTGATGAATATTTGGGGCTGACGATTCGTTTTAACTGTATACTTGTACTATATAATAGTGGCAGGGACGGATCCAGAGGAAAAAATTAGGGAGGGCCAACTTGTAAACTATTAGGGACTCAATTATATAACATAGAAGACATTTAAATATGTAAGGGGAAAAAACACAAGGGGGACTCGAACCTGTGTTGGTGAGGATGCATGATCAAGAACTAACCACTAAGCTACATGTTAGAGTTTGAGAAATTGTTTCTATATACAGATAAAACAGGATTTTAGGGCGGGCCTGGCCCCCCTTGCTCCCCCCTATATCTGCCCCTGCCTAGTGGCATGGTATTTTGACATTTTTTTACAAGTGGAATTTTTTGGTGCTTCTCACAAGCTAAGATATATTTTGTTTAAAAAATAAAAACTAGTGAAATGAAAAAAAATAAACTAGAAAACAAAATATGGTTCTATTCACCTGAAAAAATACAGTGTGTCGTATACTTTTTCTCGTTTTACCATTTTAGTTTTTCAATTCGCAATTTTTTACGTTTAAAACTAAATACAGTTGTCTGCCTGTGCGGCCTAAAGAGATCCGCATGGAAAAAAAATGCCACTTGTCACTAATTAACAGGAAATTTCTTTTCACTACGGAAGCACGAGATTAAACCAGTTTATATGGTACAAGTATACGATTGAAAAAAATTATTTTTTACAAGCGTAAGAGAGACAAATAGTATAATACAAGTGCCATTTTGAACAAAAAATAACACAACTATATAATTAACCCGATATAAAATTACTAGTATGCTCAAGGACAAAAAATCGATTCTAATGCACATACCTACTAAAAAACATCATATCATAAGAAGATCCTAGTATATTTTAGGCAAAAAAAATAAATTAAGTAATGCCTTACTCATATCTTACGCGTAATGATTTCTTTAGACAATATGGTAACAACAAAAGAAAATACTCTATTGTAGAAGCGACTTAGTTTTGCTTAAACGAGGTTTCATGTTCGAGTCCTCGAGTACCCCAAAAAATCTCAATTGGGAGACCCACCCATCACAACTAGGTGCGGAACCCAGACTTGATCTGGATTAGTACGGAAGGGAAACCAAAAAGATTAATTAGCAATGTTCTAAGTTAACTAATTTTGCAACAATTTAGATGATGAAGGAATTGCAGCCTCAGTTGCACTGTGTAAACCAAAAAATATTAGTATGGAATTGGGGATTTTGTAATTATAATGCACTTCGTATCGATCCTCAATTCTCTCTCTCTTTTTTTTTTCCCATGTATGCTTGATTCCTTTAGCCTTGTAGATCTTCTCTATTTTTATTCGTTACTTAAATGGTACAATATGATGATTAGTGACAAATCAATTCGGACTACTTAATTATTTGCTTGATGGGTTCTAAAAAATCCGATACTTGCCGTAAAATTACCTCGGTGTCCATAACACACGGGTCGTTTACAGGTTGGTGTTCGGCCAGTTCGCTTGGGATTCAACGATTGTAAATTGTTTCTCATGAAGACAAATTCTTTTACAAATATATCATTTAGTGTGCTCAAATAAAAATATATAATATCAACAATTGCAAAGAAAAAAATACCACCAGAATAGCGGGCGAGAGAATGCTAAAAGAGTAAGAAAGAGAAGCATGTAGTATCGAGAAATGGACCAGGAAGATGGATAGTGGGGATATTCAAGCTGAAAAACAACCAAATTTTGTTACACTAAACTCAACAACAACCACATGCTACACGGAAATAGAGCCATGCAGATTGACACAGCAAGAGCACTCATGCACGCTAGTGCATTAATTAATGTATATCCATCAAACTACCATATTCTTACAGAACCTTAAAATTTATTTTACCCCAACTATCTCCACCACCATCAGTAAATCCGTTGATTTCTCCGCAAGTCCCAACACCAAAGTCATCGTGGGCCTATCCGTTACGATAAAGTCTCCGTGTGGCTCGAAAATCCACCACTATATAACATGAACCCACCACTTGTACCACCACATCATTCCCATAAGAAATCTGTAACAATCAACCACACAAGTGTTTTCGAAATGGAGCGAAGGTCGAGTTTTTACCGTGTTTTTCTTCCCCTCCTCATGCTCTGTCTCCTCTCAGCAGTAGTGACAACGGAGGCTACGCTTCGCGGGGGATGGGAGCCCATAAAGGATTTGGAAGACCCGCACGTGAGAGAGGTAGCACAGTATGCAGTGAGCGAGCATGGTAGGTTGAAGAACCTCCAGTTGAAGCTGGACAAAATCGTAAAAGGGGAGAAACAGGTGGTTTCAGGCATCATGTACCGCCTCGTATTGGCTGTGGAAGAGAAAGGAGCTGGTACCAAACAGTACACTGTTATTGTTGCCGAGGACAACAAAATGCATCTAAAATCATTTAAAAAGTTTGTGGTTGAGTAATCACAGGGTAGGGTAAATTGATCAATGGATCGTGTTTCATGCTTATAGTTATATTTTGGTAATAATATGTATGTGTATGAGATTTTTGGCCTGAAAGTTGTTTATCATAGCTATAATAAATAATTTCCTTTTGTATTATTTACTGTTGCAATGCTATGATATAAAAATTCTTCCTCACGATTTAGTACTTCCGTTTTATGATGAGGTCGCAGCTACCACAAGATTCCTTACACACCGAGATGTCTTACATGGAGTATACAATTTTTTCTACTCTTTATTTTTTTTTATACTTGTGAGAGGAATTAAATAATTTCCGTAGGAATATATTTTTAGTCCTTCTACGTCAAAATTTTGATACCGCCTTGCTTAAAATATAAGCAAGATTTAAGCATGGAAACTTTGTAAATTATGATTTTCTTTATTTTGTTTCCACTTCTTACTATCTCAACTATATCTTATTGTGACTAATTCAATTTCTTATCCCAAAAAGTTGTTTTGATTTTGTTTTACGAATTTCTATTTTTACACCTGAATGAATTTTATGCTTATTTTTGCTACTAATAATTTTATGGTGGCATTGTATGGTCTAATTCATTAATTTGTAACTTGACACTACTGATTTGTGTTTCTAGTTAGTGTTTTAATTTTATTCAGGTACATTCATTTGCTAACTGGATAAGTTTTAGTAGTAAATTAGCGGATTTGCAAGACACGATGGATTGAATGGTAATTTTGATGTTGTTATTGTTTTCTATAAAATATGTGTAGAAATTTTGAAATATTATTATTAAATTTCATTTTTTATCTATTTATGTCGATAATAACGCATATTATATCATTTTTTGATGAATATTTTGGAGCTGATGATCATGAATTTACTTTTTTATATTGAATGCACTTGTATTTTTGTCCCTGCGTTGATTATATACCCATATTTCTTTTAATCGTATACTTGCACGATATTATTTAGTTCATTCTTAACCTTTCATCCATCCCATTACTAGCGGTAGATATTTCACGGTTATAATTTAGTTCATTCTTAACCTTTCGTCCATCGCATTACTAGCGGCAGATATTTCACGGTTATAATTTAGTTCATTCTTTCTTAACCTTTCATCCATCCCATTACTAGCAGTAGATATTTCACGGTTAACTAATCCCTGGTGGCATGTTATTTTGATATTTTTTTACAAGTGGAAGTTTTTGGTGCCCCATACAAGCTAAAATATATTTTTCTTAAAAATTAAAAACTAATGAAGTGGAAAAACAAAAAAATAAACTCAAAAACAAAATATAGTTCAATTCACCTTACAAAATACGGTGTATCCCATACTTTTTCTCGTTTTACCATTTTGGTTTTTCAATTTTGAATGTTTTACGTTTAAAACCAACTATAGTTCTCTCCATGGGGCCCAAAGAGATCCGAGTGCAAAAAGAAATTGCCACATGCCATTAATTAGCATGAAATTTCTTTCCATTTTTAGGGATGGAAATTTTTCCGGGTCTACCCGATACTCACTCGAAACCCGCCTATACGGGTAGGGTACTACCCGACTTTGACCAGGTAAAAAAAGAGTCGGATATTATCCGGACTCGAGTTGTTCGGGCCTGGATATGGGTCTAGGTTCACCCTATACGTTAGACCCGACCCATTAAATATCCTAAAATCTATAACACTAATATAAAAATCAACTTGACTTTCTTTTCTATAACACTAATATAAAAATCAACTTGACTTTTTTTAAAAAAAAAATTCTCTTCTTTTTATTTTATATTAAAGGCTTGTGCTCTACAATCCTGTCATTATAATTCTTTTGTGTCCTAAGTGGAAGGAGCAATAACTTATAACTATCCTACTAATCTTTTTTTTTTTTGATACTCATCGAAAGATCTTACTAATCTTTTTTGATAAAAGAAGAATAAACTATTAATATTAATTCACATTTTCAACTTATTATAAAATTTTATTTTTTATATTATTTCATGATATTAAATTTTTTAGACGTATATACATGATTCATTGATCTTGTTATAGAAGAGGATGAAGATTAAGAAATAAAAATTGTTTGGATTCTAACTTCTGCTTAAGAATTGTTATATGCTAATTTTAAATTTTGAACTTGTTGTTTTTTAAATTTTGTGCTTGAACTTGAAACATATTTCATGAATCCCAATTTAATAATCGTATGATTTTTTCTAATTAGATCGTATCTTTTACTTAGCGGCTATAGTGGGTATACCCTTACCCGGACCCGTATTATCTGTTGGACAAAAGAATAAAATTTTACCCTTCCAGGTCTATAATTGGTCCATTCCGACCCTAGCCGGTTTAGTTAAGGGTTTGGGTGTGGATTGTGCTTACCCTACCCGATTGCCATCCCTATCCGTTAGTGATGGGCTTGACGAAAGCACGAGATTAAACCAATTTATACGGTACAGGCATATGAATGAAACAATTTATTTTTTACAACCATATGGGTGAGATAAATTATATAATACAAGTGCCCTTTTGGACCGAAAAAAAAAACACAACTATATAATTAACCCGAATGTAAAAGTACTAGTACGCTCAAGGACAAAAAAACCGATTCAGATGCACATATCTACTAAAGAACATCATATTATAAGAAGATCCTAGTATATTTTAGGCAAAACAAAAAGGTTTAAGTAATGCCTTACTCATACGGTGCGCGTAATGATTTCTTTTACACAATATGGTAACAACAAATGAAAATAAGTTGCGTTTTATTTTTTTACTTGATAGAATAAAACTGAAGTCAGAAGATGTAGTTTGGGCCTAGAGTTCATTTTGCACTTCCAAAGCATTATTGTTTCAGTTAATTAGGGGACAAGGATGCAGTGGCGGATCCAAGGAGGCAAGCAAGGGCCCAGACCCCCAAAATTCAAAATATATCCAATTATGGTAATATTGTTGCAAAGCATTAAAGTTGGTTTGGTGGTAAGTTGCACCTCACGCCAAATAACCAGCACGAGTTTGAGTTGGGAAGTTCACATTTTACTCAATATTTTTGATATTTCCCCTGATTTGCACCCCCGTAATAAAAATTCTTGGATCAGCCCCGGCAGGGATGGTTTCTGTGCTTGTTGCTGTTATTTGTTCTTTATTTTGCTCTCGAGTATCATAGCAATTGGGGACCGAGACATCGTCCTTTAAAAATGTAGTTCAGGTCATCAATGTTAATTATTTGTGTGATGGGTTCTAAAAATCTTTTATAAATATATCCATTAGTGTGCTCAAATAAAAATATATAATATCAACAATTGCCAAAAAAAAGTACTACAATGCTAAAAGAATAAGAAAGAGAAGCACCTAGTATCCGAAATGGACCAGGAAGATGGATAGTGGGGATATTCATGCTGAAAAACAACCAAATTTTGTTACACTAAACTCAACAACAACCACATGCTATAGGGACATAGAGCCATGCAGATTGACACAGCATGAACTCTCATGCACGTTAGGATCTAACTAATATATTTTTATAAAACCTTAAAATTCATTTTACCCCGACTACCTCCATCACCAGTAAAATCCGTTGATTTCTTCGCAAGTCCCAATACCAAAGTCATCATGGGCCAATCCGTTACGATAAAGTCTCCGTTTGGCTCAAAAATCCAGCACTATATAACATGAATCCTCCACTTGTACAACCACATCATCCTTATAACAAATCTGTAACAATCAACCACGCTAGTGTTTTCGAGATGGAGCGAAGGTCGAGTTTTTACCGTGTTTTCCTTCCCCTCCTTATGCTCTGTCTCCTCTCGGCAGTAGTGAAAACGGAGGCTGCGCTTCGCGGAGGATGGGAGCCCATAAAGGATCTGGAAGACCCGCATGTGAGAGAGGTAGCAGAGTATGCAGTGAGCGAGCATGGTAGGTTGAAGAACCTCCAGTTGAAGCTGGACAAAATCATAAAAGGGGAGAAACAGGTGGTTTCAGGCATCATGTACCGCCTCGTATTGGCTGTGGAAGAGAAAGGAGCTGGTACCAAACAGTACACTGTTATTGTTGCGGAGGACAACAAGATGCATCTAAAATCATTTAAAAAGTTTGTGGTTGAGTAATTTCAGGGTGATTTGATCAATGGATCGTGTTTCGTGCTTATAGTTATATTTTGGTAATAATATGTATGTGTATGAGATTTTTGGCCTGAAAGTTGTTTATCATAGTTATAATAAATAAAAATCTTTTTCGTATTATATAAATTAACCATGTAGCAATTCTATGATATAAAAATTCTTCCTCACGATTTAGCCCTTATGTTTTATGGTGAGGTCGCAGCTACAACACCTACGTCTTACATCGAGCATAATTTTTTTTCTACTCTTTATTCTTTTTCATACTTGAGAGAGGAAATAAATAATTTTCGTAGGAGTATATTTTTAGTCCTACTACATCAAAATTTTGGTACTACCTTGCTTAAAATATAAGCAAGACTTAAGTATGGAAACTTTGTAAAATATGATTTCCCTTATTTTCTCTCCACTTCTTTCTATCTCAATGACTAATTCAATTTCTTATCCCAAAATGTTCTTTTGATTTTTTTTAGTAACTTCAATTTTTACTCCTGAATGAATTTTATGCTTATTTTTGCTACTAATGATTTTATGGTAGTAAATGAAATAAAATGAACATGTCGAAAAACACAATCCCACATGTCCCCATGATCTCCCATAGTTCTCTCCCCCTTTTGGCATCACAAAAAGCACAACAAAGGTAGAACTAGACACTATGGCACCGAAGATGCCAGAACTAAATCATCAACAACCTAAGCAACATCAGATATCTGAAGATAAGAACCAAATAACAGCAGACATATAGACATATTGGCATCAAAAATGCCACAACTAACAGCAATGATAAAAAACCAGGTAAACAAGCAAAGATAAAACATGCATGATCCTAATTGAGCATTAGATCTGGATAGCCATGAGAGGTCAATCACTGGCAGATTTCTGGCCAGACGAGGAATCAGAAGACCCAACGTCATCACTACCGTCATCATCCTTATCTCCTTCATCGGTTGTCTCAACCGCATTCTCGGCAACCAACAGATCCAGTTAAGCTTTTCCCATTTCCATAATTTTCTTCATCATACCTTTAAGCTCATACAGCTCTTCCTTCACATCCTTTATCTCCTCAGTCAAAGCCTCAATATGGGCATCCTTAGAAGTGCTCGGCTGGACCATATAAAACACCCCATGTTTGTTCCTTTTGAGCCGCATTTTGCTAAGATGCAGATGGAATCACCAAGTACCGGATGATGCGCTTTGGTGGAAATCACACCAAAGTGACGAGCAATCAGGGTGATGAGGCTTCCATAAGGTCGAGCAGCAGAGAGACGAAGATGGTGAAAGATGATGTACCCATAGTCAATAGGACTGTTTGTCAGCACACAACCCAGAAGCCACATGTCATAATTCTTGAGCAAGGTCTGGTATCCTCCACGGGGAATTAACACTCTTGTGATAAANAACTGGTACAGACAGGGAGCAGACCCCAAGCACACTCTCCCCCAGCACCATAAATCAGACTACCATCTGGCTGTTCCAACATTTAACTGTGACTCACTAGATGTCTAAGTGTATTCAATTTTATTATTTCCTTTTTCCTCGACTAATTACCACATCTCTATCATCCAACCATTATCTCATTATCCCGAGCAGGCTCGCAGTCTCTCCGCTCGTCTGGATAATAATCAATACCATACTGTCATCACATAACAGTACCCCCGGTACTCAACTCACACAATTCTATAGTCAACAACTACAATAATCTTACTTATATCCACAATCCCAACATCATCAGTTATATCAACAGCAACAATAATTTCAACAACATCAACGGCAACAATTATCAACACAATTCATCACACAACAAACCACACACAGCCACAAAGTATCATACCAGCATCATTGGACTCAGTAAACAAACAGCAACTTGATATCACGGGATGTAAATAAATATTTACTTAACCTCACCTTAGCCGATTACTCAATTCTGGAAACATCGATCGGTCCAAGCCGGTTCCACAGGAACTGCTCGATATCATAACCTATACAACAAAACAATGCATACACATAAATGCACATGTTCGGTACTCTATGATGCCAATACTATGAAATATCCCATCCCGGTTCATATTCGTTTTTATCTCCATTTATCGAAAATATTTAACCGTACGTATATCCGAATATAATCTCGGTACCATACTTTAATTAAGATTCTTCTCTAAATATTTTATGAAGATATTTATCATTCTCCAAAAATATAATGATCATAATTTTTCTAGGAAGATATATATATAGGTATATGTATACATTTCCAAATTATTCACTCAAAGTAATTATGCTTTCCCAAAAATATAACTACTATAATATAATTCCCTGAAAAATATAACGTACGTTTATATTCCCAAAATATTTATAGTATATGCGTACTTTTCTAAAATAATTACTTATATAGTAATTTTGCAAAGAATATAGTTCATATTTTAATTACCTTAGTTTCTTGGAAATAATATAACATGTTAGTTATTTGATTTATTTTCACAAAGTATAATCATATACTACATATTTATTTTTCCCAGTAAATATAATATATATATATATATATTCAGATTATAATTATTTATTATTACTATTATTTTATTATTTTTTAACCTGGATTGGGCCGTGAACAATGCTGCCCAGCCCACTACATAGAACCCAGGCAGGCCCACGTAGCGAGCCCAACGCACAGCAGCCCAGCAGCCCAACCAAGCCCAAGGCGCCAAGCCCATCATGCCAAGACCCAAACGCAAGCCCACCATAAACACCTAAGTCTAAAGCCCAATTCCATAACAACCCAAACTAAACCCAATAAACCCAACTCACAGCCCATACCTACCCAAACCATAAACCCAAATCACCATTAACCTCCTAGCCCATAACCTATGCCCTAAGCCCAAAACCCAACAAAACCCATTAGCCCAACATGCATGAAATAAAACAGCTCATGCATCGTCTTCTTCAACCTTACCTAGTGGCGGCGTGGGTTGCAGGCGGGCGACAAGGATGGAGGCGAGGCGGTGCGGGCGGCTTGCAGGCGGGGCGGCAGTTCGGTGGCACGGTGCAGGCGTGGAGGAGGGCAAGCAAGGCGGCACGACAGGTAGGTTCTGTAGGTGCTCGTCGGTGCCGGTGGCTGTCTTGGTCGTCGCGGTGGTGGCGGCACGCCGAGATGGAGGCGACTGCAGGTGTGTCGCGTGGAGAAGGAGGAGAAAAGGTGGAGGGGGTCGCGGTGGTGCTCACGGCGAGGCAAGAAGAAGAGGTTGTTGGCGATGGGAGACGCGTGAGATGATGGTGGGGGTGTTTATGCGTGAGTGAGAGGAAGAAAGACGAAAAGATGGAGAGGTGATGGTATGGATGATGATGACCACGTCAACTTGGTGCTTGGTGGTTTGCTCGGTCAGTTCACGCGAAGGTGACGGTGCGACAGTGGTCGTGAACGTGAGGAGAAGAAGAAATGTTGTGAGGTTTATGTGTGTGCAGGGAAATGTCGTGAAAAAGAAGAAGAGAAGAACAAGTCACGGGCTGGAAAAGATAACAAGGAAGTTCACGGGTGAGGAGGCAGGTAGGGAAGATGGGGCACCGGTTGGTCACGGGCGGGAGGAGGAAGACGACGGGAAAAGGAGAAAAGAGAGAAAAAAGTAAAGAAAGGAAAAAGAAGAAAAGAAAAGAAGAAAAAGGGGAAGGACAGGGGCATAACCGTAATTTTCCGTCCCGAGTCCAAAAATATGACTTGGGCTCGGAAAATTCGGTAAATTCTCCTGAGCATCGTCCAAGTCTCAGAACTGAAAACCGAGGCTCGGTTAGTTAGAAAGATTCTCCCGAGCGCGGGAAAACTCTCGGTTTCGAAAAACGACTCCCGATTTACCTTGAATTAATTACCCAAGATTAATTCAACAGTAAATCACGGTAAAACGACTTTTATAGTCCCGGTAAAAATCCAAATTTTACCCGGGCTGTTACAGAAAATATAGTTCAATTCACCTCACAAAATACAGTGTATCCTATACTTTTTCTCATTTTACCATTTTGATTTTTCAATTTCACAATGTTTTACATTTAAAACCATATATAGTTCTCTCCCTCTGTGGCCCAAAGAGATCTGCAAAGACTGCCACTTATCATTAATTAACATGGAATTTCTTTCCGTTGGTAGGGATCTCAGTTTTTCCGGGTCTACCCGATACTCACCCGAAACTCGCCTATACGGGTAGGGTATTACACGACTTTGACCGGGTAAAAAAAGAGTAAAATATTATCTGAACCCGAGTTGATCGGATCTGGGTAGGGTTAGGGTCTAGATTCTGTCCTATCCATTAGACCCGCCCTATTATAATACCTTATTTGTGTCCTAAGTAGAAGGTGCACTTACTTATAACTATCCTACCATTTTTTTCCGATAAAAGAAGAATCAACTATTCAATATTAATTCACATTTTCAACTTATTATAAAATTCTTATTTTTTATATTATTTAATGATTTTAACTTTTTTAAACGTATATACATGATTCATTGATCTTGTTAAGAAGAGGATGAAAATTAAGAAATAAATATTTTTTGGATTCTAAGTTGTGATTGAGAATTGTTACATGCTTCGTTTAAATTTTGAACTTCTTATTGTTTTTTAAATTTTTGTGCTTGAACTTGAAACATATTTCATGAATACTATGTTGGATACATTTATTATTTAATGGGCTTATATTATTAATAACAATTATATTATGGATTGTCTTATTTTAAAGGGCCACTAAGTGATCTATTTTTGGGCTTTGAGACATCTATTTTGGTATGGACTCTAATTATGTGTAGAAACCTAATACTAGTAATTAGAGTTTTATGGGAACTCTAATTGACCTAGTATATAAAGAATAACATATAGGGTTGTGGTCCCCAATATTATTCATGCGTCAGTTTTCTCTGCCCCATCACAGAAAAACACACAAGGCGTTGGAACCAAATCTTGGAAGCTCCCAATCCTCTTCAGTCAATACCCAAGTTTGTTCATTATGGATTCAGGTACGTCTTGCTTCTATACCTGATTATTGTTCTTGATTGTCTAATAATTTATCAAGATATTAGAGGCATAAAGTAATTAATCTAACAAGTGGTAGCGGAGCATATAGACATCAAGTTCCTGGCTGTTAAAGAAAGAGTTCAGAATGGACAAGTGCAAATAGAACATATTGGGACAAACTCCATGGTTGCGGATCCGCTTACCAAAGGGTTACCACCTAAATTGTTTCATGAGCATACTATTTATATGGGCGCCAAATTGTTTGACGAAGTACAATTTTAGTGGGAGTTTGTATTTTTCATGTTCTTATTTTGGATGCTTTTTGTGATTACTTTTCTGCATAATAAAGTTCCTTTGGTAGTTTATTCTCTGGACTTGTTTTTTTATATGATCTCATAAGGTTTTGAGGACCAGTTGGAGATAGGCATGCATGATCACATTACATGTAATTTCCATACTACACATCCATACTTGATCTATGTCATTGAATATGTTAGTATGGTGACCATTGATGGGTCCAGTTACGAATAAATGTAACGAAGGCCACTTTGATCTCATGCTAATGTAGTATATGGGCCAAATTGTATCTAAGGAGATGTTTTAAGAAAGACAATCATTTCATGTGCACACTTGGGAATATAATTGTCTCAAGAATAATATAGCCCAAGTGGGAGATTGTTGGATATATTTATTATTTAATGAGCTTATATTATTAATAACAATTATATTATGGATTGACTTATTTTAAAGGGCCACTAAGTGATCTATTTTTGGGCTTTGAGACATCTATTTTGGTATGGACTCTAATTATGTGTAGAAACCTAATACTAGTAATTAGAGTTTTATGGGAACCCTAATTGACCTAGTATATAAAGAATAACATATAGGGTTGTGGTCCCCAAGATTATTCATGCGTCAGTTTTCTCTGCTCCATCACAGAAAAACACACAAGGCGTTGGAACCAAATCTTGGAAGCACCCAATTCTCTTCAGTCAATACCCAAGTTTGTTCATTATGGATTCAAGTACGCCTTGCTTCTATACCTGATTATTGTTCTTGATTGTCTAATAATTTATCAAGATATTAGAGGCATAAAGTAATTAATCTAACATACTAAGTTAATAATCGTATGAACTTCTTGAAACATATTTCATGAATACTAATTTACCAATTTTGAACTTCTTGTTGTTTTTTAGATTAAACCAATTTATACGGTAAGATAAACGATTGAAACAATTTTTTTTTTTTACAACCATAAGGGTGAGCTAAATTATATAATACAAGTGCCCTTTTGAACAAGAAAACAACACAACTATATAACTAATTCCTGAATGTAAAAGTACTAGTACGCTCAAGACCAAAAAAAACAACCGATTCGGATGCACATACCTACTAAAAAAAACATCACATCATAAGAAGATCCTAGTATATTTTAGGCAAAAAAAAAAGATTTAAGTAATGCCTTACTCATATGGTGTGCTAATGATTTCTTTTAGACAATATGATAACACCAAATGAAAATAACTATTTTTTTATTTTTTACTTGTTCCCTCATATTTTATGACAACTGTAAGTTGTGTGCAAGCTTTTCAGTTTTTCTATAATTAACTTGCTTTCTAGTTTTTATAGTCACACAATTAATTACCATTTTTAAAATTTTTATATTGGGTATGAATTTTTAAGATAAGCTTTTATTCACTTTCCATAAATGAATCTGGGGGAATTATCAATTTGTTTTGTATTTTTTAACTGATTTAGTAAATAAACCTATTGATTCTATTATTTTCACAAAGTAATTTCTTGAAGTGTTAAAAGATATTACTACTTTTATTTGTATATTTAATTGAAGAGTGCCACGATAATAGAATTTTTATGTCGATAAAGTTGCAACATTAAAATTTATATTTTGAAGCTAATGCTTTTTTATTCAAAAAATTAAATCCAATGAATTGGGAAGTAAACTGTGGGCGTATGCACAAAACTCTGCCAATTGTTGGGGCAATGACTGTAACTCGCAAGGAACCCACCAGGAGGGCTGGCCGGGATATAATCGGATCCAAAGCAATAAAACTACCAATAATAATATCTTCCTCTAATAAAGAAATTGCGCTTTTTATTAAAAATAAATAACATCATTTGTTCTTAAAAATAATAATTCAAGTCTTATTTTCAGTATATATATGAATATGAATATATATATATATAATATTAATCAATATGTATAAACTTATGTATACAGATTTTTTTGTACTCTGAATAATCACTTTCTAAGTTCTATAATTTTTTTGGGTAGCTTTGATACTAATTAAGAAAGTTAGTTGAATAGAAACAGAAACACAAGGGGATAACAAACTAAATTAAAGGGAAGAGAGGTAAGTACTGGAGAACCTTATACGAGCCGTACGAAATTGACATGTATTTACACAATAGTATTACAGCGGAAGTTTACCAGATTTTTGAAAGGTATATCCTTTGTGGAACCTTTTTTTTTTGGGTGGAAAATCCTTTGTCCAATTACAGCTATATATATGGATCGTAAATATAAAGTTATAGCTGAAAGTACATAGGAAGCATGCTTAATTGTTGAAGAAAATAGTGGAGGAGCCTATACCCCATGTGCTCTGGATGATTAATTCATCCCACACCAACACTACTTAGCTGCTACTTCATAAATTTTTCTTAATTTGTAGAAAATTAGTCTCACCTGCAGCCCTGCTCGATATCATACATGACTGATGATGAAGAAGATGATGATGTGCATGGTTGATCCAGTAATTGGCCTCTTTCATCGTAGAGAATAACTCCACTATACCTTGGCAGCTCACATCTCTCTCCTTTTAGTATTGGCCTTTGCCACACAGGAGACGCAGAATTATGGCTGTGCCTCTCCACATGACCACTTGAGTACTCGTGATGATCGCTCTTTTCTAGTAAGCCAATAAGTGGAGAAGATGGCCAAACTACACTCCGTTCCTCTGCCCATTTATCGGCTCCACTCCACCTCGTTGACCCCATTAATACCCTCCTTATGGTGATGATATCCCAATTAGAGCTATCTTTATTAGTCTCTGCCGTCGTCCCTGCAGTTTCTTGGCTAAGTACTACAATGCGTGATGATTTCTCTCTACGGGACTTCCTCTTCAGCATTGTCCCTGTGCACAGCCCAATGACCGCCAATGAAGTGCATACTAAGAAGACAACAGCTTCTTTGGTCGTTAGCTTCCATTTTTCCTCCAAATTCCATAATGCCTCCATAGCTATTCCTTGCTTTCTTTCTCCTGTGAAAAAAATATTGTGCTCGCCAACACTAGCTAGTTAGCTATTCGCTGTGTGTTTGTGTTTTTTTTTTTTTTTTCTTTCTAGAGTTGACAATGATGGCGGAAATGGGGCATGCGGCTAATATAAGACTTGGATGCCTAATGAATTGTAAGTTCACGTGGCGGGTTTTGCTTGTATGTGCAGAGAATTGGTAATGTAGCCGTTGGCATGGAATACATGTAGCGATACCTCCACCGATCAAGCTAACATGTAATAAAGGCAGCTGATCACGAGAGACATAAGGTTGCTATAAATTTTCACAGAGGAGCATTGAAACTACTCTTTCTATATTGCAATTCCATATATGGGTCAGCTAAACGCATGTGCACAGTGTAAATTGTTTGGCGTTAAATTCTGTAGCATAACACTACCAAAAAAAAAATATGTAGCATATAATTCTTTTGAATGAGACTTTGCATATAATTGAACCGTCTAATCCAACACCACAATGTGCATGTTAGCTATTCTTCCACACACCGGCTGACCGATCTACGTTGCTGGAAATTTATATCTGTACGTATATTGTTCTTGGTCTAAATTTAGCGAGATGATAGCCTGCCAGCTGGTTCCTTTATGCCCCTTTCATCAGACCGTTTATATTCATCATCTTCGCCATTTTGACAAGCATAAGCTTATTATTTTTTCTAGAGGGAGATTCGTTTAAGAATTTCAGAATTATTAAAAAAAAAAATTCTATCTTCGTCTTAACTACTACTTCCATATGGCTGCTATTCTAGCTATTTGTTGAATGGAGCAGATGCCATCAAATTTTCCGATGAAAACACAACACTCCCAAATGTGTCAACCTTTATGATTTATGATTCCTATCATGTTTTGATCTAGATTATTATTGCCCGTTAATGTCCCTAATTGGGGGATTATAAATGATTCTGCCAATATTTGCGCTTTTTGGTTACAGGTTGCTGAACATTTCCGCTGGCTGAACCTAAATGATGATATTGGTACTAGAGATGCCTCCTCAAGAGGGGGATTAATTATAAGCGCTTGAAAAGATGTCTGAGGTGTTTTGAGAATTTATCTGGATTAAGCATTAATTTTCATAAGAGCAGTTTAGTTGGTATCAATGTTCCAATTCAAAGGATGAGTGAGATGGCTAATCGCCTCTTGAGCAAAGTAGAGGGACTGCCGTTTCCTTATTTGGGTCTGTCTGTGGGTGCATGCATGTTAAGGATTAAGGCATGGGATCCTATTATTACAAGGATTAGAAACAGATTGGCTAGCTGGAAGGGTAAGTTTTTGTCCTTGGGAGGGAGAGTGACTCTTATTCGTGCAATGTTGAGTAACTTACCGGTTTATTATCTATCTCTATATAAGATTCCTCGTGGAGTTGCTAAAAAAATAGTTGCTCTATAGAGGAATTTTTTGTGGGGTGGGAGATGTGGAGACAAGAGGCTTGGAAGAAAATAGCTAAGCCTAAACATTTAGGAGGATTGGGAATTGAGGAATTGCAGGATAAAAACCAATGTCTATTGTTTAAATGTATTTGGAGGTATATTGGGTTTGATAATCAGTCTGTGAAGGCACCAGTTTGGGCTCAGATTTTAAGCAGTGAGCACAGGGTACATATGCCTGCGTCATGGCCCATTTTTAAGGCTGGGAGTATTTCTTCCTTATGGAGGAATATTACTAATGTAGGGGAGAGTTCGGCGAGAGGGAATCTGAATTTAAATCACGGAATTATTATGGATGTTAAAGCAGGGACCTCTTGCAAGTTTTGGGTGGATAAATGGTATGAAGGTGGAGTGATGAAAGAATTATTTCCGAGGCTATATTCTATATCTAATTTAAAGTCAGCCTCTATTTGTGAAGTGCGTAAGATGGAGGAAGGAAATGTTGTGTGGGATTTTCAGTGGAGGAGACCCCTCTATTCATGGGAGACTGACGAGATGAATGTTATGATTTCAAGGGCTCATGGTTTGGTTTTACAATCGGACAAGAATGACGAGTGGAGATGGGTGGAAGATGCGAAAGGGGTGTATTCGGTCAAGTCAGGCTATGAGTATATTTGTAGAAATATGTTTGTTGGTAGTGGGAAGCCGTGGGTGTGGTACGGTTGTGCTCCTCCTAAAGTGGAGTGTTTTGTGTGGATGGCTTTTAATCAAGGGATCGCAGTAAGATCTGTTCTTGCCCGGAATAATGTCATAAATTGGGAGAATGCTTTGTGTGCTTTTTGTGGCCTGGAAGTGGAGACTCGTGACCATCTTTTTGTCCATTGAAAGTTCACTTGGAGGTTGTGGAATCGACTGTGTGCTTGGTGAGGGGGGTAAAATGGTGCGTGCCTCAATCAATGGAAGAGTTGTTTATCCATTGGTTATGTTTGGATCGTCGTCCTCGAATCAGCATCCTGGTTAGTAGTTTTCTATGTTGGTGTATGGACTATTTGGCTGTCTAGGAACAAATTAATTTTTGAAGCCAAAGATGTGGATTGGGACAAGCTATTTGAAACAGTGTTGTTCAGATCATTGGCTTGGTTCAAAGCAGTACAACCAAGTTTCCCCTACGATTTATCCTCCATCTTGATAAACTCTGAGAGCATTTTGGCTTGGAATGGACCTAGCTGTAACTATCGAATTGTATAAGTTATAGTGTAATTTATCCCTTTTTTTTGCTAGTTTTCTGTAACTATTGTTTTAGCGATAGGTTGTTGTCATCTATTGGATGACCAACATCTATCCTAAACTGTTGGGTGGGTATCTAATAAAATCTCGTCTTATAAAAAAAAAAATAAGCGCTTTGATGGGTGCTAAGGCAAGTTCTGGTGAGTAGAAGAACAGTGCTGGGAGAGATGAGTGTGGTAGCAAGCAGTTCCCAAGATCCATTCGGTATAATGGATACGATTAAAATTCTTGACAAAGGCAAGCAGTGGCGGGAGATGCGCAACCTCTTAACAAGCATTGTTATTAAGGAAGCTGTGGAAATTGCTTATCCCAAACAAAATCAAGTTGTTTGCGTGGCGTCTTGTTCATGACATGGGCAGCGGTAAGGTTATTTTAACCTTTGACTCTGCCAACGACAAGAAGCATTACATTGATCCAAGTCAAGATCTTCTTTCCAATTTTTTTGACTCCATTGAACCATGGTCTCCGAATATGGTTTCATATGAGAGATTATCTTGGCTTACTTGTTATGGGATACCCTTACATGTCTGGGACAAAGAATTTTTCAAAAATTTTGGCAGTCGTTTTGGCAAGTTTCTAGGGGTTGATGCATCAACTGCAGAGAAAGTGTCTTTTGAATGTGCAAAAATTCTCATTTGTACTGATAGGCATGAACCCGCCAAGCATGTCCAGAGGATTAGTGTTGATGACAAATATTTTGATATAGTCATATTTGAAGAAATTATCTATGAGTTGGGGCAAATTGTCAACAGCCAGAACATAGTTTTTTGGGGTTTTGATTCGGATTGCACTGATGATTCATCTTTCGCCCCACTGGAAAATCACCTCCAACCACCAGATGTCCAATCGACACCTCCCACAATTAATGTGCCTTTAAATATTATAGAATCCACCTACCTTGATGTTATCAATTCCCAACCCTCCCAAGACATTCCCTCTTAGCCGACAACTTTTATTCCACCTAAAACACTCCCTATACAATTACCTCAATCCACACGCCTTTATCTTGCACACTCTGATCCAAACTATCCTACTACCCCCTCATCTCCTATTGCTCCTTCTCACCCATGCCCTTCTGATTTTATTCCTACCTCTAGTATTCCACAATCCCAAGCACCCTTTTCCCCTCCTCTCCTGTGGAGTCCTCTCCCCCCTATGACCTATCGGAACCCTTCTTTGACCATGACGACTTTGATAACATACCTCTAGCTCAACTTATAAATTTCAAACATTCAAAAAAAAGCTTTCAAAAAATAAAAAGCTTCCAAGGTCAGGAAAGAAAAGAAACATCTTCAACATCCTTCCCAAACCCCCCATCCTTCTTCTGGCCTTATCACCTCTAAAACCTTATCTATCTCTTTACCACCCTCCTCCACTCCTCACCTTACCCCCACTGATTTCCAAACCGTCACTCAAATCAATCCCGAAAACTCTTGGAACATTGGTGAGAAATTAGGCCTCACAAAAGGGTATTCCAAAAATCAATTCTTAGCGGACTTTGCCTCTCTCAGAGGCACGTCTATCTCATACCATTGATCTCATCCCTCGGCACCCTCTGCAAGATGTTCTCTTGTCTCACATGGAATTGCAGAGGTCTTGGTTCTCCAGCCAAGAAACGTACGTTCTGGTGGGTAATTTGTGGTGTTGTCCTCGCACTCTTTTCCAAGTTTTCGAAGAATGGCACTCTTTTATCCATGGTAAAACTACCAAAACTCTTTGGCTTATGGTCTTCTTTGCAACTCTCTGGTCTATTTGGCTAGCAAGAAACAAAGTTGTGTTTGAAGGAAGTAGTTTCGATGTCGACAATATTTTTCACCTCATTATGGTAAGAGTATCATCTTGGGCAAAAGCTCTGTTCCATGAATTTCCTTACTCCTACAGTGATCTCTTACAGGAGCCTTAATCCCTCTGCCTTTGGTCTCCTCCCAAACCTTGCAGACCATCCTCCCTATAGAAACCTCCCCCATCCAAGTCTCTCAAGTGGAACACTGATGGTTCTACTATTGGTGGTCCTGGCCCTGCAGGTATTGGAGGTGTACTTAGAGATAAGTATGGCTCTTTCTATGCATGTTCTCTTGCCCAGTCGGATCAGAAAACGCAGCCACTACTGAGCTTCTTGCATTACTCAAAGCCTTGGAGTTATCCATCGCCAACTTCGATGTGGCTTCTACTGATTTCATTTTCGAACTCGATTCGGCTATTGTTGTCTCCTGGATTTCCAACTCAGATAATGGTCCGTGGCATCTCAATCACCTTTTCAACAAGTTGATCAATCTCACATGCCAATTCCAACGTGCCAAATTCATTCACTCCTTTAGAGAATCAAATTCCACTGCAGATACTTTAGCCAAACTAGGATCTTCTCGCATCTCTAAATTTGTAGCTTGGTTGTAATATTATTACAGTGCATTATCTACTTTTGTATGCTCTTCTGCTACTTCTCATGTACTCCTTTATGTACTCCCTTTTGTGATGTTTAATAAAAATTTGAACTGTCTTACCAAAAACAAAAAAACAAGAATCTGGCTAAAAGACATGTGACTAAGGATGAATCTTGCCCTATCTGTGGTTACTCATCAGAATCAGCTTTTCATGCGTTATTTCAATGTCAATAGACTGCTTCGTTGTGGTCTGAATGGCATAAGTCCATTGATAATGTTGTCCCTGAAGCTATTACGATGAGGCTTTTCTTGACAGAAATGTTTTTGTTGTCCGAATCATCGATATCTCAAGCAAGAATGGTCATTACTGCATAGGCTGTATGGTATCAGCATAATTTATTTATCCATGATCGTGGTCTTCCCTCTGTGGAGGCTATTCATCGCTCCATTGACCTCTTCTTACCTTCCGCGGAGGTTATACACTTAGAATCTCACTCATTATCTGCTCCTAATGAGATCTTATCAAGGGATAGTCATTGGCTTCCGCCTCAGCCGGACAGTTTTAAGCTAAATTCTGATGCTGCACTGTTTGCTCAGACTGATCCTCTTAAATCATCCATTGGTGTGGGTGAGGTTATTAGAGACGCTGAGGGACAGTTTATGGCTGGATGTTCTATTCAGGTGATGGGCTCCTTTTCTCCTTTTCATGCAGAAGCATTGGCTGTTCGGGAAACCATCTTGTTTGCGCGGGATTGTGGTTTTTTCAACCTTAATGTGGAATCTGATTGCAAAGCTCTGATCACTGCACTAAACAAGATTGACTGCCAAGATTCTACTCCTCTTGGCTTTGTGTTGAAGGATATGTGGAATGTTGCCAAATCTTTTTCTACTTGTTCCTTTTCTTTTGTCAGGCGTGAGGGTAACATGGTTGCTCACTCGCTGGCGCAAAACTTTCGCTTAAACATCCTTGTAACATGTACTGGATTGAGGATCCCCCTCCTTGTTTGTATCCGATCCTCATCAAGGATTGTACTAGTTTCTAATATGGAATGCAATACCCCGTTATCTAAAAAAAAAAAAAAAGAACAAGCATTGTTATTTGCGGCAGAATGTGAGAGTTCCTAGGTGAGTGGACTGGAGGCTGTAGTTAATGATGGCAGGGTGAGCACGTTCAATCCTGTTACTAAACCCAAGAGTCATCTCTGCGCCCGTATGTATCAGTATCAGTTATAAAAAAAGGCGAAACGGATTTTGCTGGGCCTATGGTCCCTTATGATAGTAGCTCGGACCGAGCTCTTTTGCCATCTAAATATGTGGGCCTTGTGGTGTGGAGTAGGGACCGTATAACTTAAGCGTGGCAAATGAAAGCAGTCTTAATTTACTTGCGGAGGCTTATGAAACGGTGGCGTGTGAAGGGTGAGAGGAAGGGATAAGCCTCAAAATGCTGGAGGTTCGGAGGTTCTCATCGAGAGAGCAAAGTTAAACCAAAGTTCTCGCTTGAAAAGAATTAAAATTACTTCGCTCCCAAATTTATCTGTTTCACTGTTATGTTTCAGAAATCAAAACCGAGTCTGAATATGGTTTGAGATGATTGAACAAATAGTTATGCCACAAAATTTTTATGTTGGCACACCAGATTAGAATCGAATGGTTTTGGGAATTACTTCAATCATGTTTACATCTTCTAGTAATAATGGAATCAGTAGGTGCAAATTAGGAGAAGAGAAAAGAATTCAAATCGGATAAGCTGGTGGGACTTCAGAGGATTACTTCATGATCAAATTTAGGAATTTTCCTGACATGTATTTGTTCAGTATTGTTTTCTCTATGGTTGGCTTAAGGGCATTCCTTCTCTTTTTCCCCTTTTATGAAGTGGAAAGAGAAAGGAAAAAAATACTAAATAAATAAATGATATAGAGTAATTCGAGAAAGGAAGGTGTCATGAAAGATTTTTTTTTTAGGACAAAGATCATATCAATTCATTTATAAATCAGTGTTGGGTGGGTCCAAACACACATGGAGCCCACACCCATTTGGCAAGTCACACATGTGACTTAGAAAAGAAAAAAAAGAGTGTGAGTGGCAGTGTGTGCGTGTGAGGCAGCAAAAAGAAAAGCAGCAGAAAATTAGAGAAGGAGAGGCAGAGAGTTGACGAGTGAAGAGGAAAGAAAAAAGAGTTATGCTCCTCATCTTNATCGTCGTCGTAATCATCATCTTCTCCCACGACGACTTGTTCTTCTTCTCCTTCTTCTTCAATGTCCTCCTCCTCGTCGTCGAGCGGGGAAATTTGGAGTCCCTTGAGCTTTTCAGTGGAGTCTCCGTTTACAGGACTATTCATTTCCTCGAGTGCTCTTCGATCAACTGGGTACCGCAACCGGAGAGTAAAACAGGAAGGGTTGAATTTGGAACAACAGTTGCCGCGGCGGCAATTCGGTCGTTTTGTTGTTACACAAAAACACCGGGAAAAGAGAGCTCACTAGAGAGAATGAAGAAGACTGAAGAAACGGAGGGTGTAGAATTATAATAGCACACACGAAATGTATGAACTGTGGTGCGGGCTAAAACCCTACGGAGTATGGACTTGTCACATAATTGGGCTAAAACCCTACGGTGTGGTGGCCTTAATGTCCTTGGGCTAGCTGATCATAAAACAGTTTGGGCTTTTTTATTAGGAGGCTAGAGATGAACAAGAGTGGATCGATAAGAAGTGCTAGAGATGGACCGAACAATAATTTGAGTCCCGGTAAAAAGATCTATTAGCGGAATTTTTATGACTAAACCCGTATTTAAATTAATCTCCTTTCTCTAATTAAAAAGCACTGGTTGAATTTGTACAAATTTGCAAGTCTAAAATATTTTTATTCCGGACAAACGACAAGGTATTAGAGTATACAATGTTTAGACTTTGCCCAATAATTTAAGCTTCTAGGTTGAGTCGGTCCTTAAACACTTATTAATTCCTTATAATATATGTTGTGTTTTATTTTATATCCCAAGTGTATGCGCCATTTGGCATTTGGATTGTGGCTTCGATTGGAATTAGCCACGGATAAAACCTTGATTAAAGATTCCCACTCGAATATGATAAAAGCCTAAACAACCTTCACATAACCAATCTCGAACATATATATGAGGTTCTCGATTGACTCAATTCCCTTACGTAAGGAAAAAAGTTTAGAAACCAAATACTACTACGAGCTTCTCCCGCGACTCATTAGTAGCTAGTACTAGAGAGCCAAACTATGGAGAATTATTTATTGTTAAAAGAAAGAACAGAGAGAGACGAAAGCAAAACAACAGCTGATTATTTGGAAACACAGTAGGGAGAACCAACGTGGATAAAAGTCTTTAAGCATAGACGTGAGGATTGGCAGGGAGGTATGACTCCACAACCTTCCACGGCCAACCACTTTCTCGTCATGAGCCTTGATTTCCTCACTATTAATCTCAACGCCATCCTTTGCATGATAATGACTGATCATCTTGCAAATCCTGCCTCCACTTGAGGGCTCAAACTGTTGGGTGGGTCCAAGCTCATATGAACCAAACCTAACTTTTGCCAGGGACTAAAGTGTAAAAGGTGAAAATTGAGGGACCAAAGTGAAACTTTGGCAAAATATTGTTTATTTGAATAATTGGTGTGTGTGGGGGCAGAGTCTGTGACGGAGAAAGAGAAGAAAAAAAATAGAGAGGCGTTTCTGGGCAGAAAGAAAAGAGAGAAAAGAGAGGAAGAAGAAGGTTTTCTTCTAATCTTTCAAGCCATGATCGGATGGTGATTTCAAGCCCGATCGTGATGAAATTTCAGTATGTTACTCCTGGTCTCAAGCTCTACAAAGTGAACGGAGTTGATCATTCATAGACTCCATGGTTCTGGTATTTCTTATATACCCTTTTGTTGAACTTTGTTGATATTTCTCTCTTGATTAGTTGGAAGAAATCCATCTATATGGTGATGTAGTTGTTGTTGTTGGAGCCAAGACTTGTTGTTCTTGATGTTGTAGTCTTTAGTATGAGCTAGAGATGAACAATTGATTGTAAGCCCATTATTGTTGATAGTGGAAGACTGGTGGATTTTGTCCCGTGGTTTTTACTCCGTTTTGGGGGTTTTCCACGTAAATTCGGTGTGTTGTGGTTGTGTTGTTGCTTGCTGCTCATTACTTGATTGCTAGCATTGGAGTTTTTTTACATTGATATCTCATTTTGATTACACAAAGAGAGGAAATTGATAGTGCCAGTGTGTATAATTGGATTATTTTCCCAACAAAGTGGTAGCGGAGCCAAGTTCATTGATTGTTGGTTTCTTGTGCATTTCAAAATGGAGGATAAAGCTAGCTTAATAAAACTCTCTTCATCGAATTATTCTGTATGAAAGATGTATATGGAGGATCATTTGTATTGCAATGACTTGTTTGGGCCTATTGAGTGTGAAGGCCAAAAAGCTGCAGGTACAAGTGACAAGGAGTGGAACTCTTTGAATCGGAAAATTGTTGCTAATATCTGGAAGTGGATTGATGTTAGTGTGGTTCATCATGTAAGCAAGATCACAGATGTTTATGAGTTGTGGAAGAAGTTGGAAGATTTGTTTGAGAAGCAGAGTGCACAGAACAAGGCCTTCTTGATTAAAAGGCTTCTGAACCTGAAGTATTCAGATGGGCATGATATGTCAAAGCACTTAAACAACTTCCAAGGAATCTTGAACCACTTGACTACTTTGGGGATAAATCTAGATGATGAAGTGCAAGCATTAATTTTGTTGAGTTCTTTGCCAGACAGTTGGGAGACTTTGACAGTATCTCTTAGCAATTCTGCTCGTGCTGTGAAGCTCACTTTAGATGTAGTGAAGGATAGTGTGATGGATGAAGCTGCCAGGAGGAAAGAACTGGGGGTTAAGTCCACTAAGTCAAAGGCCCTTGTTACAGAGAACAGGGGGAGGAGCAAGAGCAGAAAGCCGCAAGGAAGAAAACATTCCAAGTCTCGTGACAAGAAGAAAGAGTGGAAGCCTAGAGAAAATTCCAAATCCAGAAGTGAGATTAGATGCTACTACTGTGACAAGCTGGGATATATCAAAAGAGAGTGTGGGAGTTTTAAGAGAGATCAAGAAAAAGGAGAAGGAAAGAAGGTTGCCAAAGAAGATTCAAGTGCAGTGGCAATTGATTCCGAAGATGATTCCTTCCTTCTATATGAGGAGGAGAGCATTAATGTTGCACAACAAGAATACACATGGGTTTTAGACAGTGGTGCTTCCCGACACGTCACACCTTGTAGAGAGTTCTTTAGTACCTACAAGAGTGGTGACTTTGGCTCATTGAAGATGGGTAACAAGTCCGATGCTCGGATTGTTGGAGTTGGTGATATTTGTCTAGAAACCAATCTTGGGTGCAAGTTGCTACTCAAGGACGTGAGACATGTTCCGGATCTTCGATTGAATTTGATCTCTACCGGCATTCTTGATGATGAGGGATATCACAGTAGCTTTGGTAATGGGGTTTGGAAGCTTACTAGAGGAAAGGGTGCAATTGTCTTGGCAAAAGGGAAAAAGGAGAATACTCTCTACCGGACTCAAGCAAAGCCTTGCTATGATGAAGTAAATGCCGTTGAGCATGAAGTCTCTATGGAGTTATGGCATAAGAGACTTGGGCACTTGAGTGAGAAAGGCCTACAATTGCTTGCAAAGAAAGTGTTCTTGCCAAGCTTGTCAGGTACCTTGTCTAAATCTTGCACTCATTGTTTAGTTGGCAAGCAACATAGAGTGTCTTTTCATACTTTTCCTCCTTCTAGAAAAAGTAATGCTCTTGATTTAGTTCACACTGATGTTTGTTTCATGAGTGATAGATCCAATGGAGGTGCTTTGTATTTTGTAACCTTTATTGATGACCACTCTAGAAAAGTGTGGGCTTTTGTGTTGAAGAGTAAAGATCAGGTGCTTGATGTGTTCAAGAAGTTCCATGCCAGTGTTGAGAGAGAAACTGGGATGAAGTTGAAGGCTGTTAAAGCGGACAATGGTGGCGAATACCGGGGGCCATTTAAAGAGTATTGCAATTCTTATGGCATCAAGCTTGTGAAGACACCTCCCAAGACACCGCAGCACAATGGTGTAGCAGAGAGAATGAACAGAACCATTTGCAACAGAGTTGTTAGTATGCTTTCTCATGCAAAATTGCCTAAGTCATTTTGGGGTGAGGCAATGAGGACTGCGGTTGATTTGATCAATTTATCTCCTTCCACGGCACTTGATGGTGATGTTCCAGATAGAGTGTGGAGTGGAAAGAATGTGTCCTACAAGCATTTGAAGGTGTTTGGTTGCAAGGCATTTGTTCATGTGCCTAGAGATGAGAGGTCCAAGCTTGATAGCAAGACCAAGCAGTGTATCTTCCTTGGATATGGGCATAATGAGTTCGGGTATAGATTGTGGGATTTGAAGAACAAGAAGATCATAAGGAGCAGAGATGTGGTGTTCTTTGAAGACCAAACACTAGAAGACTTTGATGAGACAGAAAAGTCTAGTACTTCTACTTCTTCTTCTAGTGAGGTACTAGGTGGCCCGAGTACAGTTCCATTTGTCCATGCTGATCACGGGGGAGATGTGCAGAATGATGATGGTGATGCAATTGGTCATGAGCCCAATGATGTTCCTATGGTTGATAATGATGCACCGGAGCATGTTGATGTGGAGCCACCACCACAACCACAGTTGAGAAGATCATCAAGAGAGCCTCAACCGTCTACACGGTATCCATCCAATGAGTGGGTGACAGTTACAGATGAAGGAGAGCCAGAAAGCTATGAAGAGGCCCTGTCACTTGATGATAGAAGAAAATGGTTGGAAGCCATGCAAGATGAGATGAATTCTTTGCATGAGAACAACACTTATGAGTTGGTTGAGTTGCCAAAGGGAAGGAGAGCACTTAATAACAAATGGGTCTTTAGGCTAAAGACGGAAGAAAGTACTTCACAGCCAAGGTACAAGGCGAGATTGGTTGTGAAAGGATTTGGTCAAAAGAAGGGGATTGATTTTGATGAAATCTTTTCTCCCGTTGTGAAGATGTCTTCTATCCGGGTTGTCTTGAGTTTGGCTGCCCATTTGGATTTGGAGATTGAACAACTTGATGTGAAGACGGCGTTTCTCCATGGTGAGCTAGAAGAGGAAATCTACATGAAGCAACCGGAAGGGTTTGAAGTCAAGGGAAAAGAGAACCTTGTGTGCAAGCTGAGGAAGAGCTTATATGGTCTTAAGCAAGCTCCGAGGCAATGGTACAAGAAGTTTGACTCCTTCATGATAGATCATGAGTTCAACAGGACTACCTCTGATCATTGTGTCTATATCAAGAGGTACTCTGATGATAATTTTATTATCCTCTTGCTATATGTGGATGATATGTTGATTGTTGGCCATGATGCAAAGAAAATCCGAAGTTTGAAGAAAGCTTTGAGTAGTTCATTTACAATGAAGGATTTGGGACCGGCAAAGCAAATACTTGGCATGAAAATCTCTAGAGACCGGAATAAGAAGAAATTGTGGTTGTCTCAAGAGAGCTACATCGAGAAGATTCTTGATAGGTTCAACATGAGCAAGGCAAAACCGGTGTGTTCTCCACTTGCGTCTCACTTTAGGCTTAGTTCCAAGTAAAGTCCTACAAGTGACCAAGAGAAGGAAGAGATGAAGAAAGTGCCTTATGCTTCAGCCGTGGGCAGTTTGATGTATACCATGGTGTGCACTAGGCCGGATATTGCCTATGTTGTTGGTGTTGTTAGTCGGTTCATGTATAATCCAGGTAAAGAGCATTGGTCAGCCGTGAAGTGATTTTGAGGTATCTCAGGGGTACTTCTAGTTTGTGTTTATCGTTTGGCCATGGGAGTCTGGTACTTGATGGATATACGGATGCAGATATGGCGGGAGATGTTGATTCTAGGAAATCTACTTCTGGGTTTATGATGACCTTTGCAGGGGGAGCCGTGTCATGGCAATCTAAGTTACAGAAGTGTGTAGCATTGTCTACTACAGAGGCCGAATACATTGCCCTATCAGAAGGTGGAAAAGAAGTGATGTGGATGCAAAAGTTCTTACAAGAACTTGGTCTTAGTCAAGACAAGTTTGTTTTGCATTGTGACAATCAGAGTGCCATCCATCTCAGCAAGAACCCGACCTTTCATTCAAGGTCCAAGCACATTGAGATGCGGTATCAATGGATAAGAGAAGCCATTGAGATGAAGCAGCTATGTGTTGAGAAAATCCACACGGATGATAATGGTTCTGATATGATGACCAAGCCATTACCAAAGGAGAAGTTTGTTTTCTGTCAGAAGCAAGCTGGCTTGGTAGAACCCTCCAGTGAACTTGGAGGGAGAGATTTGTTGGGTGAAACCTAACTTTTGCCAGGGACTAAAGTGTAAAAGGTGAAAATTGAGGGACCAAAGTGAAACTTTGGCAAAATATTGTTTATTTGAATAATTGGTGTGTGTGGGGGCAGAGTCTGTGACGGAGAAAGAGAAGAAAAAAAATAGAGTGAGAGGCGTTTCTGGGCAGAAAGAAAAGAGAGAAAAGAGAGGAAGAATAAGGTTTTCTTCTAATCTTTCAAGCCATGATCGGATGGTGATTTCAAGCCCGATCGTGGTGAAATTTCAGTATGTTGCTCCTGGTCTCAAGCTCTACAAAGTGAACGGAGTTGATCATTCATAGACTCCATGGTTCTGGTATTTCTTATATACCCTTTTGTTGAACTTTGTTGTTATTTCTCTCTTGATTAGTTGGAAGAAATCCATCTATATGGTGATGTAGTTGTTGTTGTTGGAGCCAAGACTTGTTGTTCTTGATGTTGAGTTGATGTTGTAGTCTTTAGTATGAGCTAGAGATGAACAATTGATTGTAAGCCCATTATTGTTGATAGTGGAAGACTGGTGGATTTTGTCCCGTGGTTTTTACTCCGTTTTGGGGGTTTTCCACGTAAATTCGGTGTGTTGTGGTTGTGTTGTTGCTTGCTGCTCATTACTTGATTGCTAGCATTGGAGTTGTTTTAAATTGATATCTCATTTTGATTACACAAAGAGGGGAAATTGATAGTGCCAGTGTCTATAATTGGAGTATTTTCCCAACACAAACTTGACCTCATACACAATCTTTTCGAGTTTGTCACCAATTCCTTCGCCCTCTATGAAGGTGTGGTTGCAGTAACAGTTTTTGGTGTCGAGTACGTCGATTCTGTATTTAGTGTACTTCACCTCACCATCTGCAATGATTATTTTTTGAGAAATATATATATTCTAACAATTTAATATAATACCACTAGCTTCATATACCAAGAATGATATGGTTGAAAAATAGTCCTAAACCTAATAAGCTTAAGCCATGATCTACAAAGCCCGACTATGGATTTGGATTCTCTCCTGTACAGTATTCAACAGGAGAAATCCTGTTAAATAAATACCGTTGTTTTGTTTAATCAATGGCCTTAAAATATGTAAGGTAAGAAAAACTAAAAAAATTAAATAAGGTAAAAAAAAATTCTCACCAATAATTTTGAAAATCATGATCACGATTCAACCAACAGGACATAACTTTACAGGAGAGGATCTCAACCCCCCGACTATACCCACATATGTCCAAGCCGGAAGCTCAATAGGGGCAGCCCTTACTAGCTCATAAGGACATTCTCTACGACCTCCCCAAGGAAGCACCAGGGTAGCCAAAAAAAATATTTCATTAAATCGTTTTGACTTTTCCAACCTGCAGGATATCAATCACTTTTATTCCTCCCTTACGACCGCTTTTTTTTTTTATCAGTTTACAAGATAGACTCGAGAGTTGTTGATTGGAGTAGCCCAGTCAAGGCAAACAACTAGAATTCACAAAATGCAGAATGCTCGGGTTGTTGCGATTAGATTAAGCAGTTGTATAAATCACACTTGCGCAAGACAATCTTGCAATAATGGACAAAGGTAATAAGCTTTTATTTCTTTATCAAGTTGGAAAATACAGGTATTCCCTTTTCCTGGTGCACACTAATCTGTAGATACCATAGACAATTACAGAGTATATTATTCGCGCGCACACACAAACAAAAGAAAGCCACACCATTGATCTTTTACCCAAAAGGAAAAATAGAAAAGCCAAGCCAAACATGCATGATAGACACAAAGAAAGGTAGCGGCAACACCATCACCAAGGAAGAATTTAAGCATAGACACTTGGGTTGGCTAAGAGATGTGCCTCAACAAGCTTGAAGAACCCTCCAGTCTTCTTTTCGCCAGACTTGACCAATTCATCAATATCAGCTCCATCCTTTGCGTGATAATGGCTGGTAAATTTGGCAACACTTCCCTCACCTGAGGCCTCAACCTTGACCTCGTACACAACAGATTCAAGCTTCTCTCCGACTCCCTCAAAGTAGGTGTGCTTGGAATAATAGTTGTCAGTGTCAAGGACATCAACTCTGTCCTTCACGCTCTGCTCTTTCCCACCTGCATAGGTTTATGCAACTTATCAACATATTTTTTCTTACAAAATATATATCCACTCATTATGATTAGAATAACGTTAACATATTGATACAAGAGTATTATTATTTGAGTATACAGTGACCTACCAACGGTGAACTTCAAGTGTTTGATGGTGCCAGCACCTCCATCGCCTTCAACAATATCATAGCTCTGCAGAGAATCAGGAGCGAGTTGGGGAAGTAGGTTGTGTGAGTCAACCGCCAGTCCCTTGAACAGCTTTGAGGCAGAGACTGAGGAGATGAACTCTTGAGTAACGGTGGTGACACCCATATTGTTTAAAACAAATGAAGAATTGAGAAAAACAAAAGAGCAATTGGAAGAAGATGACAGGTTATTTGGTGGTGGGTGGTGAGTTCCAATGGCCACAATCAACGCTGTATTTATAGGCACAGATTATGGATTTTTGAAAATAAATAAATTTTTCTGGTGTGTTACGCCATTATAGAATATTGTTGGTCTTCAATCTTCATCGTTCCTGTTCTGACCCAGACAAAATGCAGACCAAAATGCTTAGGACCTGTAACCTGGCAACTATAACGACTATATATTTTATATTCAACGGCCAATCTGCAAGCTTGGTTTGCATTTGCGTTCGTACAAGTACAAAATATTTTAAAGTCAAGCCTGTATTTTTTATTTTTTTTTTGCGCATAAAAGTCAAGCCTGTCATTGAGAGATTATAGTGGATAATTAAATTTCATGTATATTTGACTTTGCCAATCAAAATTATCAACAACACTCTCTATTATCCCTTAAAATTCCAAGCTTCATATTTCAAGCTTTCATATTTCATTCTCGTCTTCCCCGACTCAACCCAAAGCAGGGGCTGCCGTTCGGTGTCCTAGCCGGCGGCAAGCCCCAAAGTCTTTGTTTATATCATTTTCTCTCTACCCCTTAATAAACTGGTAGATATTCGTTGTTTTTATAGCAACTTTTTTCTGCTTTCTTTGGGCAGATTTATTTTTGTTGAGCGCCTCATGATAATTTATAAAAACTACAACAACTATCTCCTTCAAGTGGGTATAGAAGCTTCTCTATTACAGGACATGCCTCTTTTTTAGAGATTTATGGAGCCTCAATATGTCTGGAGTCCTTTGAATCTGTATTCCTTTAGCAATATTACAAGTCTCAAGTATCAACCTCAAGCAATTGATTTAGCAGCTATGGAATTTTTGGCTTTTAATCTTGTAATAGATCTTAATGTTTTTGTTTTATTTTGGCTGATGAGTTGATATATCTCTATATAATATTTTCAGATCTATGAAAGAATCTATCGTCTGTTCATTAAAAAAAAAAACACTCTCTAATAGCATCGTCCAACTAGCCACAGGATGATTAAGCAAAAATGCGGAGCTGCTAGCGGACAACTCAACTACCATCTCTTTTTCTTTTTTCTTTTTTTTTTTATTTTGATAGAAGATTCAGGTGTCACTTCTCAGGCGTTCTTTTCAAGTGTAGTAATCAATTAATATTTTGACACTTAGATTAAAAAAAAAAAGAATATGTTTCACTCGGTTGGAAAAAAAAGAAATAATTCATGTTCAAAACTTCTGTAATTTTTTGCACAATATTTTATTAATAAAATAATAATCAAGAAGTATGGATTACAATTAAAAAAAATGATTTTACTGCTTACCATAATAACTACGTACATCATTCTTCGGGTCTATTTATACAGATTTTTGGTACAAAATTTTGTGCTGAAATATTACTCAAAGTGAAGAAGAAGAAAACTATAGCAATGCAAGTTTTTTCTGAGGATAGTTCAAGATGTTAAAGTAATAGGGCCACAATAGTTAGCTTAAATTTTTTGATGGTCATGACAAGGTGAGCCATAATGGCCAAAGGGTCATGTCTTTCCTTTGAAGGAAAATGTTAAAATAATGAAGACCAAAATCAGTCTTGAAACCTCAACCATCAGCTTGGACGACATGCAGTCGGTAAAGCGTCAAGATTAGCGGAGAGATATGCCTCGACGTCCTGCAGAGCCCAATTCGCATTTGTTGCCGCCAACCTTATGCACCTCTTTGTCGAGCTCAACACCAGCCCTCCAGCAGCAATGGTGACTGACTGGTCATCTCCAAATACTTCCCTCACCTAAGGCCTCAAACTTGACCTCATACTCTTTCTTCTCTATTTCATCACCAATTCCCTCACCTTCGATGAAACCGTGCTTGCAGTAATTGTTTTTGACGTATTTTGCATCTATTCTCTTAAATGTGCAATCTATTCTAGAGATGTTGCTTTATGAATTGCACCTGAATGCATCAAATATTTTTTTTACAAAATGTTCACCATAATTTGTTTCTCATCCAAGTTACTCGACCCCAGTGGTCTCGCGGTCGCCGATGCTCAAATACCATTAATTCAAGGCTCAATGCTTCAAGTTCAATAGTTTACTAATCTTGCTTGCTTTAGTTAATTTATTAGAGAAATATGTTTTTCTATTTTGAAGAACAGGTTAAAATATATTACTAAAAGAAAGGTTTCATCCAAAGGTTAGATCAACGGTTGGAGTTGTTCTAGCTTAACCAAGGGATCTCGAATTCGAGTCTTGAGAACGCAGCACTTTAGAGATTAGTGGCGCCAACCTTTATAGTTCCAATCATTCCATGAGTTGGATTAGACTAGGCCGTTGTTATCCAGGACAATCATGTATGAGTTGGATTAGACTGAGCCGTTGTTATCCAGGACACCAGTGGGAAAGAAAAAAAAAAATGAAAGGTTTCATCAAATCGTTTGACTTTTCCAACCTGCAGGATATCAGTCACTTTTATTCCACTCTTACAACCGTTTTTTTTAATCAGTTTACAAGATAGACTCGAGAGTGGTTGATTGAAGTAGTCCCAGTCAAGGCAAACAAGTAGAATTCACAAGAAGCAGAATGCTCCGATTGCTGCGAATAGATTAACCAGTTGTGTAAATCACACTTGCGCAAAATAATCTTACCAATAATGGACAAAGGTAACAAGGTTTTATTTCTTTGTCAAGTTGGTAAATACAGGTATTCCCTTTTCTTGTGCACACTCATATGTAGATATACTTTTTTTTTTGTCGAGATATGTAGATATACCAATACCATAGACAATTACAGAGTATATTATTCGCGCGCACACACAAACAAAAGAAAGCCACACCATTGATCTTTTACCCAAAAGAAAAAATAGAAAAGCCAAACCAAACATGCATGATAAACGTCCCAAAGAAGGTAGCCCCAACACCATCACCAAAGAAGAATTTAAGCATAGACACTTGGGTTGGCTAAGAGATGTGCCTCAACAAGCTTGAAGAACCCTCCAGTCTTCTTTTCGCCAGACTTGACCAATTCATCAATATCAGCTCCATCCTTTGCGTGATAATGGCTGGTAAATTTGGCAACACTTCCCTCACCTGAGGCCTCAACCTTGACCTCGTACACAACAGATTCAAGCTTCTCTCCCACTCCCTCAAAGTAGGTGTGCTTGCAATAATGGTTGTCAGTGTCAAGGACATCAACTCTGTCCTTCACGCTCTGCTCTTTCCCCCCTGCATAGGTTTATGCAATGCAACACATCAACATATTTTTTCTTAAAAAACATCCACTCATTGAGATTAGAATAACGTTAACATATAGATACAAGGGTATTATTATTTGAGTATGTAGTGACCTACCAACGGTGAACTTCAAGTGTTTGATGGTGCCAGCACCTCCATCGCCTTCAACAATATCATAGCTCTGCAAAGAATCAGGAGCAATTTGAGGAAGTAGATTGTGTGAGTCAACCGCCAGTCCCTTGAAAAGCTTTGAGGCAGAGACTGAGGAGGTGAACTCTTGAGTAACGGTGGTGACACCCATATTGTTAATGNAGAACTCGTCACCCGAACCCCGGGGACATCAACAACAGCAACCATCCGGCCCAAAGGCCCAAATACCACAAATACACAACAGAAGTCCTAACGATATGCACAGCGGAAGACTTATGACTCACATGACATCATATGCAAAACCCAATGCGACTAATGGATCCGAGTCCTGTCCGAGGGTACGCTTCAGCTTGCCCCGTACGTTCCTGCACTACAAACAACTCATCCTACGGGATGAAACCCCGCAGGCGAGGGGTGAGTCCGAAACGCTCACCGACGAAAGATAAACAGTGATATATTCAACCATAATACTTTCGAAGTAATGCAACCATCAAATCAGATGAATCTATCACAAACAACATAACAGTGGATTACAACTCAAACAACACATCAAGGAATCTAACACAACCAACACGTCAAAGGAATCTCACTAAATCACATCAAAGCCAAGACCCAAAGATTACTTATTAGTTTTTATTACCAATTTTATCTCCCGGGCCCCGTCACTGGACAAGCTAGGGTCGTACCAGGTTATCAATTAATTCCGGATGCCAGGTCAAAGAACAATACCAAACTAATCCGGGACCACGTCCCCAAAATATCAAACCGGGTATAACAACCCAACCAAACCGGGATAAACATCCCCAAACCAAGTAACTGACCATAGCATCCCAAAATTAATTTTCAAACCATCGGGTCGTACCACTACTTTCCACGTGACAATTATATCATCATCTCAAGTTCACTTTCCAAATTTCCATTTCATTATCCTTTATCCTTTTTCCAATTATCAACAGTCCAACACCAATCTCAACACAATAACCAGGAATCAACAACATAGTCCAACAACCACAACAGCAATAATCACAACAGTCAAATATCCAACACTGAACATCTCAGCAGTTCAATCAAACAACAAGCACACAAAGTATTACAGGCAACATATCAAGGGTTATCCATCCTCACCTGGTATGTCTCTGAAACTGCTATCCGGTCAAATCCCGATACCCTATACGTACATATAGGGACAAAATAATCACTTATAATGCACAACAAAATGATTATGCATGATATCGGTTTAGAAATTGTTACGCGGCTTGTCTTATACCAAGTCTAATTCCTTTTATTTCCATGTTTTTCTTTAATATGAAATTAGCCTCTTTAATCGATATACCAGTCATACTCGATCTTTAAGTTGAAAACCGAAACCGAGCTCCAAGCCGATATCCCGACCTTTTAGCCCTTTGTCGATAAGGGAAAAACATAAACATATTAAAAATACATATATATATATATACGTATATTTTCACATATAGATTATACGTATATCTAGTGTGACCATATTTATACATATATAGTAGATAATTCCCATTTTACCATATATATTTATGTGATAAATAAAGTTGTAACTTCTTTATTTAGCTAAACATGGTTCAGTAGGTTATATATATATATAGTCATTTATATGTATTTATTTATAATTCATAGATAATCATATATATGTTTTTAGTTTACATTTGACAACTAAATCAAGTTAATAAGTATTTTGGGCCTTTAATTATTAACAGTCCAAGTATGAATTAAATAAACCAGATTACTATAGGTCTTTCTAATAGTCCAACAAAGAATAAAATTATAAATCGAATTACAAAACATAATTGGAATTAAGGGTTAATATTTTATTAATTAAATTAAATCTTTATTTTAATTAAAACAATTAAGGGTCCGGGTTCATTAACGTTCTTAGTCCGTTAGAATGTATTCGTCCCGAGAACATGGGCTTTGCACAATCGGCCCGTTTCCGAGCCTAACTTGTAATCCGCCCAAACCCAAGCTCAACAATGCATACGGTCCAAGGAAATACCCAAAGATCGGTTTCCGAGCTCGCCGAAAAATCCCGAGGCTTCGCCGGAATAAACCCGAGACTGCCGGAACCTCGCCGGATTCCGGCAAAATACTGTTCACGGCAGCCACAACAACCCAGCCTTCTGCTACTGTTCACGGCTGCACCTCCTTTGCTACTGTTCATACCCACAAAGCATCCAAACAAACACAACAACACCCAACCCGCACCCGATTCATTCAACACCAAACCACATCCATAACAACAACAGCAGCGACATCCTCCTCCTCGCCTGAGTCAACCCGCACAGAGCACACCAATCATCAAACAAAAAATAAAAATCAAACCAACCCGAATAACAACCGAGGGAAGGAAAGGAAACGGAGAGGAGGAGGGGAAACGCTACCGGAGACTTACCCAATCTTGCAGCGGCGCCGTCGGTTCGGGGAGGAGGACAGAGGTGGTGGCGCGTGATGCACGAGGGAAAGATGGGGTGCAACGGCGGCGTTGTGCAGCAGATCCGAAAGAGAAGACGGCGGCGGTTCTAGCTCCTCGTCTGGTCGACGGCGCGATTGGGTTTGCTGGCCTGCAGCGACAGGAAGCGGGGCGGCGGCCGAGGAGGAAACGGCGAGGGAGTGGGAGGTTGGTGGCGGCGCTTGGTGGTTCTCGGGTGATGATATGATGATGGCCGGTGGAGGGTGGTCTCAGGTCGGCCGGAGGAGGAAGGAAAAAGGGAAGGAGGAGGAGAAAGTCACGAGGCTGGTGGTTTGGGGTAAGGTGAAGAGGAAGAAAGGAGAGGAGAAGGGAAAGAAGGGAGAGATAGAGGCAGAGAGGGGGTTTCCGGTAGGGGAGAGGAAGAAGAAAGAGAGAGAGTGCAGAGAAATTGGGGAGGAGACAAGGGAGATAAAAGAAAAGATAGAAAAGAAAGAAAGAGAGGAGGAGGGGCCAGAGTTCACGAGAAAGAAAAGAAAAGAACAGGAGTCCGGCGGCTGAAGGGAAAGTGAAGAAGAAAAGAAAGAAAAGAAAAGAAAAGAAAGGAGAAAAGAAAGGAAAGGAAGGAAAAAAAAGAAGGGAGGTGGGGCCCGCACGGCTGAAGGTAAACCCCGGAAAGAGGAGAAGAAATGTAACCGGGAAAGAGGAAGAGGAAGGAAAGAGAAGAAGGAAGAGTGGTCTCGGGGCAAGCCTCATATGGCCGGTCCGGATTCTCGCGTCGGAATCTCGTAGACGCAGGGATACTCCCGTCTTTCCGAATTTTCCGTCCCGAGTCCAAAAATACAACTTGGGCTGGGAAAATCCGATTAATCCTCCTGAACGTCGTCCAAGTCTCGGAACTGAAAACCGAGGCTCGATTAGTTAGGAAGATACTCCCGAGCGCGGGAAAACTCTCGGTTTCGAAAAACGACTCCCGATTTACCTTGAATTAATTACCCAAGATTAATTCATTCGGTAAATCACTGTATAACGACTTTAACAGTCCCGGTAAAAATCCAAATTTTACCCGGGCTGTTACAATCTACCCACCTTAAAAAAGAATTTTGTCCCCGAAATTCCGTCTTATCCGTGGGTCCTACCACAATAAGCTTCTGGCACACTCTGCCAGGTGTCCAAACTCAACATGAGATACCACTTATACCCTTAAGCGACTTCTCATCCGCTTATAAATACCAAACCTCGCAGCTGAGACATTCACTCTCAGCCATGGACTCTTCACTTAGTTCTCGAACGACCTCAGACTCCGAGAACAACAGCTACATCGGCGACACGGCTTTCTCGACAAGCTCCGATGAAGAGCCTCCAAAGAAACTGTTCAAGACCAACATCATCGGCCTGGAGGAGCACATGGTGGTCTCCCCAAAGCGACAGAAGAAACATGCCAGCAAGAAGGCTGTAGATAAGAAAGACAAGGCGGTAGCTGAAAGCAGCACTCCGCAACAGAAGTTGACGCAGCTGAACGTCTCCCTGAGGAAGATCAGCTCGGCGGTGGCACAGATTGAACTGGCGTGCGCGGAGCTGTTCCCGCACTTAAGGAACATTCAACAGCTTGTAAAAGACCTTGAGAAGCAAGTAGCTCCTTAGAGCACTTCTTCTCTGTTGTAACACCTTTATGAAATAAATAAAATAAATTTCCTTTTTAAATCAAAATTCTCTTGTGTTAAGAAATCTTGTGTTAAATAGGAAAACAAAACATGTCAAGGCAGATTAAAAATCAACCATAAGATTATAAAATCAAGTATATAAAGGAATCAAAAATTAAAACGCAGTTAACAAAATCAAAAAAGAAAGAAATTAAAACAAAACATGTTTCCATGAACGGTGTTCGTATCGGACGTGAACATCCTCGAATCACGAAACGTAACGTACAACTAACGGTGACGTCGGTTAACCTCGTGAAAAAGATACCCGTTAACTCGGAAGGCGATGATCACGGGAACGTCCTGTGTCCCTCGAAAGACACGTTACCCACTTGTTCACAATTTACGCATAAGCCAAAACGTCTGTCAAGGCTCGTACCTCTCAACGATGTCCGAACAGCTGTGAGCTTGTCGCACATGCGCTCTACTCGAGATACAACCCCATCTATCTAGCCACAACGGTCACGGATGCTTGTGATAAAAGATGCAGGAAATATATAGAAAGGCCATAAAACAAAAGACAAGGTAGCCAGAGCGAAGGAAATCAAGAGATGCAAAAAGACTGAAAAACTCTGGCACGGTAATCTGAAAAACGTGTAAAGTATCAAAGCAATAAATAAAGCAATGGTAAAATTCAAAAGGCAAGATCTTGAAAATCAAAAACGTTAATCACGCTCCCCATAGGAGTATAAAAGAAGGAGCGGTGAAGTATAATTCATCAAAAGCATAAAAAGCAAACAAAACGCTGAGGCAAAAGAAAACACAACGATCGTAAAACAAAACCCCACACGTCCAAACAAAATGCTTGCTCCCTCGTCGATGTTCTTTGTCGAAGGTGCCAATCTTGGCAGAAGGAACCGACTGGCTTACAGCATGGTCAACGAACGTGCTGAAGAGCTGCCGAACGAGCTCGGCAGAATGCCACGCCTGGTCTTTGTCGACGAGCTCTACTCCTCAAGATTCTTCGTCACTCCCATGGAAGAGGTGTTCTTCCTAGAGGACTATGGGACACTGTGGACTTCATACTACGGCTCAGCAAACTCTGTGATGTTCTTCATCTCGGATAGGCTTCAAGAGTTCAACCTGGAGTCCACTTGCCAGACTGTGGAGCAAGGTGCTTACTACCAGCTCTCAATGACAGCCCAGAGCATACCCAGAATGACTCGGCTACCTCCAACCTGGCCAAAGGTACGGCTACTGGTGTGGAACTGCAGAGGAGTGGCAAGGCGTGCACAGGAATTCTCACGCACCCTGAGGGACTTGAAGAACCAGTATAAGCCGAACATGGTTCTTCTGACGGAGACACAGTGGCAACCACGGGACGATCACGGTCTGATTCCACTTCGATTCCCTCAAGCTAACCGGTTCGAGATTTCTGGCCAGCGCGACAGAGGCGGCATGTGGTTCTCTTGGAGCGTAGGGTCACGGTCAACGTCAACAGTGACGCAAACAGCTTCCGTGTCAATGTCGTTCCAAACCGTTAAATGTATTTTCTTATTTTTATAAAATATCAAAAATCGTTGTAATATTTCCCTTTTTATAAAATATCAATGTAATGTTTCCCTTTGTATTATCAGTGTTTGCAATATTAATAATATTTGTATTTTCGCATATTATGGCATTATTACCTCTTATGTGTATGTTCCACGACAGCTGGCGTCCCTTGACTGGATCCATAATGCACTAACTAAATGATGTAAAATAATAAACAACTGGAGCGAACCATGCAAACAAGACAACAACACACATAGACTGCCCGACAAGACCTAACGCCCGCTCCGCTACCAAAATGAGACGCCCCGACCCGTATTTACCGTACACAGTAAACACGTGCCGGAACTGTGACAACCCAACCAAACAAAGCCCAACAAACTGCGTATAAAACAATAAACTGGCCAACGGCCCAATATCAAAAACTGTAAACCGGCCCTTCGGCCCAACATAGAACTCGTCACCCGAACCCCGGGGACATCAACAACAGCAACCATCCGGCCCAAAGGCCCAAATACCACAAATACACAACAGAAGTCCTAACGATATGTACAGCGGAAGACTTATGACTCACATGACATCATATGCAAAACCCAATGCGACTAATGGATCCGAGTCCTGTCCGAGGGTACGCTTCAGCTTGCCCCGTACGTTCCTGCACTACAAACAACTCATCCTACGGGATGAAACCCCGCAGGCGAGGGGTGAGTCCGAAACGCTCACCGACGAAAGATAAACAGTGATATATTTAACCATAATACTTTCGAAGTAATGCAACCATCAAATCAGATGAATCTATCACAAACAACATAACAGTGGATTACAACTCAAACAACACATCAAGGAATCTAACACAACCAACACGTCAAAGGAATCTCACTAAATCACATCAAAGCCAAGACCCAAAGATTACTTATTAGTTTTTATTACCAATTTTATCTCCCGGGCCCCGTCACTGGACAAGCTAGGGTCGTACCAGGTTATCAATTAATTCCGGATGCCAGGTCAAAGAACAATACCAAACCAATCCGGGACCACGTCCCCAAAATATCAAACCGGGTATAACAACCCAACCAAACCGGGATAAACATCCCCAAACCAAGTAACCGACCATAGCATCCCAAAATTAATTTTCAAACCATCGGGTCGTACCACTACTTTCCACGTGACAATTATATCATCATCTCAAGTTCACTTTCCAAATTTCCATTCCATTATCCTTTATCCTTTTTCCAATTATCAACAATCCAACACCAATCTCAACACAATAACCAGGAATCAACAACACAGTCCAACAATCACAACAGCAATAATCACAACAGTCAAATATCCAACAATGAACATCTCAGCAGTTCAATCAAACAACAAGCACACAAAGTATTACAGGCAACATATCAAGGGTTATCCATCCTCACCTGGTATGTCTCTGAAACTGCTATCCGGTAAAATCCCGATACCCTATACGTACATATAGGGACAAAATAATCACTTATAGTGCACAACAAAATGATTATGCATGATACCGGTTTAGAAATTGTTACGCGGCTTGTCTTATACCAAGTCTAATTCCTATTATTTCCATGTTTTTCTTTAATATGAAATTAGCCTCTTTAATCCATATACCAGTCATACTCGATCTTTAAGTTGAAAACCAAAACCGAGCTCCAAGCCGATATCCCGACCTTTTAGCCCTTTGTCGATAAGGGAAAAACATAAACATATTAAAAATACATATATATATACACGTATATTTTCACATAAATCGATATTAGATTATACGTATATCTAGTGTGACCATATTTATACATATATAGTAGATAATTCCCATTTTACCATATATATATTTATGTGATAAATAAAGTTGTAACTTCTTTTATTTAGCTAAACATGGTTCAGTAGGTTATATATATATATATAGTCATTTATATGTATGTATTTATAATTCATAGATAATCATATATATGTTTTTAGTTTACATTTGACAACTAAATCAAGTTAATAAGTATTTTGGGCCTTTAATTATTAACAGTCCAAGTATGAATTAAATAAACCGGATTACTATAGGGCTTTCTAATAGTCCAACAAAGAATAAAATTATAAATCGAATTACAAAACATAATTGGAATTAAGGGTTAATATTTGATTAATTAAATTAAATCTTTATTTTAATTAAAACAATTAAGGGTCCGGGTTCATTAACGTTCTTAGTCCGTTAGAATGTATTCGTCCCGAGAACATAGGCTTTGCACAATCGGCCCGTTTCCGAGCCTAACTTGTAATCCGCCCAAACCCGAGCTCAACAACGCATATGGTCCAAGGAATTACCCAAAGATCGGTTTCCGAGCTCGCCGGAAAATCCCAAGGCTTCGCCGGAATAAACCCGAGACTGCCGAAACCTCGCCGGATTCCGGCAAAATACTGTTCACGGCAGCCACAACAACCCAGCCTTCTGCTACTGTTCACGGCTGCACCTCCTCTGCTACTGTTCATACCCACAAAGCATCCAAACAGACACAACAACACCCAACCCGCACCCGATTCATTCAACACCAAACCACATCCATAACAACAACAACAGCGGCATCATCCTCCTCGCCTGAGTCAACCCGCACAGAGCACACCAATCATCAAACAAAAAATAAAAATCAAACCAACCCGAATAACAGCCGAGGAAAGGAAAGGAAACGGAGAGGAGGAGGGGAAACGCTACCGGAGACTTACCCAATCTTGCAGCGGCGCCGTCGGTTCGGGGAGGAGGACAGAGGCGGTGGCGCGTGATGCACGAGGGAAAGATGGGGTGCAACGGCGGCATTGTGCAGCAGATCCGAAAGAGAAGACGGCGGCGGTTCTAGCTCCTCGTCTGGTCGACGGCGCGATTGGGTTTGCTGGCCTGCAGCGACAGGAAGCGGGGCGGCGGCCGAGGAGGAAACGGCGAGGGAGTGGGAGGTTGGTGGCGGCGCTTGGTGGTTCTCGGGTGATGATATGATGATGGCCGGTGGAGGGTGGTCTCAGGTCGGCCGGAGGAGGAAGGAAAAAGGGAAGGAGGAGGAGAAAGTCACGAGGCTGGTGGTTCGGGGTAAGGTGAAGAGGAAGAAAGGAGAGGAGAAGGGAAAGAAGGGAGAGATAGAGGCAGAGAGGGGGTTTCCGGTAGGGGAGAGGAAGAAGAAAGAGAGAGAGTGCAGAGAAATTGGGGAGGAGACAAGGGAGATAAAAGAAAAGATAGAAAAGAAAGAAAGAGAGGAGGAGGGGCCAGAGTTCACGAGAAAGAAAAGAAAAGAACAGGAGTCCGGCGGCTGAAGGGAAAGTGAAGAAGAAAAGAAAGAAAAGAAAAGAAAAGAAAGGAGAAAAGAAAGGAAAGGAAGGAAAAAAAGAAGGGAGGTGGGGCCCGCACGGCTGAAGGTAAACCCGGGAAAGAGGAGAAGAAATGTAACCGGGAAAGAGGAAGAGGAAGGAAAGAGAAGAAGGAAGAGTGGCCTCGGGGCAAGCCTCATATGGCCGGTCCGGATTCTCGAACCGGAATCTCGTAGACGCAGGGATACTCCCGTCTTTCCGAATTTTCCGTCCCGAGTCCAAAAATACAACTTGGGCTCGGAAAATCCGATTAATCCTCCTGAACGTCATCCAAGTCTCAGAACTGAAAACCGAGGCTCGATTAGTTAGGAAGATACTCCCGAGCGCGGGAAAACTCTCGGTTTCGAAAAACGACTCCCGATTTACCTTGAATTAATTACCCAAGATTAATTCATTCGGTAAATCACTGTATAACGACTTTAACAATCCCGATAAAAATCCAAATTTTACCCGGGCTGTTACACAAAGGCAGACCAAAATGCTTAGGACCTGTAACCTGGTAACTATAACGACTATATATTTATATTCAATAGCCAATCTCGAGGCTTGGTTAACATTGGCATTCCTACAAGTACAAAATATTTTAAAGTTAAACCTGTATTTTTTTTTGCGCTTAAAAGTCAAGCCTGTCATTTTAGAGATTATAGTGGAAAATTAGATTTCTTGTATGTGACTTTGCCAATCAAAACTATGGCCAACAGTGATTGACTTAATTGGTTAAGGTCCCATTAAGTTGAACACTAAGTTGAGGGTGAACAACTCAACTACCATCTCATGGAGCACTTTCTTTTTTCTTTTTCTTTTTTTTGACTGAAGAATCAGGCGTCACTTTTCAGGCATTCTTATCAATTGTAGTAAAAAAGTAAAAAAAATTTATGTTTCACTTGGTTGGAAAAAAAAAAGTAAAAGAATTCATGTTCAAAACTTATGTGATTTTTTTCGCACAATATTTTACAAATAAAATAATAATCGAGAAGTATGGATTACAATTTAAAAAATGATTTTACTGCTTACGATAATAACTACGTACATCATTCTTCGGATCTATTTATACAGATTTTTGGTACAAAATTTTGTGCTGAAATATTACTCAAACTAAAAACGAAAAAAAACTGTAGCAATGCGGGGGTTTTCTGAGGATACTTCAAGAGTGGTTGTCAAAGGACGACACAGGCTTGCGCTGGGTAATATCACTTGTTTGAATGCAGAATCATGGGCTGCCATTCGAATACTTTACATTTTGTTCACAAAAAAAGAACTCTGCACCTTGGAGAAAAAAAATAATATACCAAAAGACTAAGGCTAAAGGGTATTATATAGAAACATCAACTTGCGACCCACTAGATGTATTAATCGCTTTAATAACCACATTATTATAATGCCATGCATAAGTCACTACCACATCATTTGATTTACAATTATTCTTCAATATACATATTATGTTTTCATGAACAGACCGCGGAAATTCCTCCATGGACTTAGAAATTTTAAAATTTGTTGATTGAATGTGTACCATTTTTTATTAATTTGTAGTCGGTTTTACTCAGTCGCTAATGCACAATCTGTTAGAAAAAAGAAGTTCAGACCCAGTCTACTAAGTCATACATAGACCAATTCAATCAAAATTAAATTTTTGCCAAGCTCTACCTGTTAAGTTTTTTTTTTTATTTAAATTCCAAAATCTAAAACATTTCAAATATTGTGCTTGATGGGAATGCCGGTCCAGATGTCCAATCCTTAGTAAAAAAACGGTAGTAACGAAAATGTCAACCCAGTTGACCACTCTGTTACTCCGTACCAGCAATAAACTTACGCATATTCTTCTAATCGTTTCTGTTTAAGGTAGCAGTAGCGTA